>PVIH01027745.1:0-16395 GCA_004025045.1 Sigmodon hispidus | reverse complement strand
AACAAAGCACATAGATTACATTTTGCACCCTCTCCATGAATGTCATTTGATCACTGAATGGTGACAGTGCAGGAGGCACATAGGAGGGAGGTAGGGGAAGTCCTCCACTGTACTTTTCATAAGTGGAGCCAGGAAAGAAGCGGAGACTGTACACAAGTGGTATCTTGAGAATCTCAGCCAGCAGGTCACCACAGGGTACAAAGGGATCTGCCACCACGACATCAAAACTTGATGTTTGTAGTCTTGTCGTGAGTTCCTTGTTCAAGACAGCATCTTTGCAGAGACTCTCAAAAAATTCTGACCCTAACCAAAAAATTTCTTGCAACATTAAAAGGTATGTCCAAAATGAATGCTTTGGCAGCTCATAAGTTCCTTTTCTGATTAAATTTGCAAATAGTTCCTCTAACTCTGCTAGGGAATATGATGCAGGGTATGTTTCAAATTCAATAGCAGATGTGTTGTCAACTGTATAAGAAAAGGAAGCTGAGGGTATCAGTACAGTCACTTCATGGCCCTTCTTCACAAGCTCTTCTAGGATTATTTTTAAGTTGAGCCAGTGACTGAATTCCACTGGCCACACCAGCACCTTCCCACTTCTCCCACATCCAAAGAAGGCACTCAGCTGTAGCAGGAGGAGCAGGGCTGCTGTCACTTTCACAGACATCTTGGTTAAATTCAGAGCTGCCTTTCAAATGGTGATTGCTCAGCTCTTGCAAATACAGGGAAAAGTAATAATTAGTTAAAGTATAACTTGGACCCACCATAGCAAATACACATGGGATAGTCACAGCCTCTGGATGCCAAGTGCAAAAGTCAGAAGACAGATATGAACATGTAAAATGACTCCTGAAATGTAAGTGACCTTGAGTGTGTAATTTATCTTTGGTATATTAGAGGTTTTAACACATCTTTTAGAACAGTGAAAAAGAGCCTTGTGCTGGACAGTGATAGTGCATGCCTCTAATCCCAGCACTAGGGGAGCAGAGGTAGGCAGATCTCTGAGTTTAATGTCAGCCTGGTCTACATAGCAAGTTCCAGAACAGCTTGGGATACACAAAGAAACTCTGTCTCAGAAAACCAAAAACAGGAAGAGATGGAAAGAGAAAGATATGAAGAGAGAGAAAATGGAGAGAGGAAATAAGAGACAAAAAGCGACAGACAGAAGCAGATAGGAGAGAGGAAAGGTTAGGGAAGATACAGAGAGATAGATAGAGATAGAGAGAGACATATACAGAGAGAAGACAGAAAAAGAGAAAAGTGAACTTTGTCTAAAAATATAGACTGATATAGAGTCTGAAGTAAAGACAGCACTGCTGAGTCACATTTCTTTCAATCACAATTCAGTGATTTTCCCCATATTAATATGTTAAATCATATATTATATAACTCATCAGGTTTAGATATACAATTCAGAGGTTCATAGCATAATTTCTGAACTATTAATTAACTACTGTAATAAAATGTAAAGAATTATTATATTCCTCATATATGTACTGTATTAACCCTTTGCACTTAATTCAGTCTTTGCCTAGTCATTATCTGCTTCCTTATGGTATTGTTTTATTTTGTGCAGACCATATAAATTATAATATGGGTAACAAGTTTTAATTGGCTTCAATATTCCAAAAGTTTGTGAGTGCTTTTTATGTTATAGTAAGCATGTGAACTACTATTGTATAGTCATCAAATGCTATTTTGAAATATGATAAAACTCCGTTTGTTTAGCCACTTGTAAATTGTTTTTCATTGTCCCCCTGTATCTTGACACTATAAATGTTGATGCCATTTTATTAAAAATAATTGTGTTCATCCAATATACTCTGGTCATGGTTTCTTCTCTCTCATCTCCTCCTGATCCTCTCAGGTCATTCTGACTCCAGGTCTTTTTTTTTCTCTTTAGATAAAACAGGCAAATATATAAACAAAGCAGAATTTAGAACCAAAAGGCACAAGAAACACATACACACACACACACACACACACACACACACACACACAGAGAACATAATAAAAAAGCAATAGATTAGTAAGATAAAAATATACCCAAACAATACAATATGAGACCAAAAATTAAAAAAAAATACTCTATGAAAATATCATGGAGCTCGTTTTGTGGTGGCCATCTAATCCTGGACGTGGGGTCTACCTTTAAGTGTGGTTTATATATCCATTGAGATTGTAATGGAGAACATTAATTTTTTTTTTATTTGAGAGCAGTTGTCAATTGGAGATAGCTTTGTAATTTGAGATAGGAACTCATACCCACTTTTCTCTTTTCACACAGAGATCATATATGGCTTAAACCTGTGCCTGCCCTGTGCATACTGCCACAGTATCTATAAATCTTTGTAAACTTTCTTTTTCTTTATTCTTTGTGTCTTTGCCATCATGTATCTCAATCCAATTCATTTCCCTTCCATATGTATTTGTCTTCTGCCTTTGTAGCTACCCCTCTCCAATAAAATTTAAAGAAAAAAAGAAAAGAAAAGGAAGGGAAAAATATCTCATCCTGGAAGGTATAATGTGACATAGAATGTCATACAGTAAACATTTTTGACCACATATTTTTACTTGCAAGTGATCATAGCAAAGAGTCATTGGTTTGAGGCCTCTGGTTTCTGCTACACTATACATGCTGGACCTTCACTTCCTCTTGGTTATCCTGCTATTTTCCTGCTGTTTTGGGTCTACAGGATCAGTCCCTTCACATGTTCCAGCAGATCACAGATAGGTGGATGTTGGGGTGAGGCAATCTATATTCCTGGTTGTGGGCCAAGGTTTTCGCAGAGTTGTTCAGCCTGCCAGCCCTCTCTTATTCTCACCATCAGGTTGACCTCTCCTGCATTGCATTGGTGAGTTCTCCCTTTCCAGTGATGAGTAAGGGATGGGGCCAGTTCTCTTGCTTTCATGTCCCCAGGATTGGTTCTCCTACACTTAGACCTTCAGGGACAGCTGTACTGTGTTGCTCAGTCATGAGGTAATGGCCATTACCCCAAATGCTACAGCAGATGAGGAGCAGAACTGGCTCTCCTTCTTTTCTGAACTCAGGATGAGCTCTCCCTTCTGCCTCAGTTGATGAGGAAGGTACACATACCGTTTAGGGGAGGGGCATGTTGCATCTCTCTTCTGCCCATACTGCCACAAGAAAGATGAGTAATGGGATCAGTTCTTCCAAAGTCACAACTTCAAGGCTGGCTCACTTCCACCTCCACCAATAGGATTGCCTAAATTGTGCTGCCCAGGGGAGTTGCAGCCCTTGCTTTCCTTAGTGTTGCAGCTTGTAGCAGTAGGGGACAACATCTCTTTTGCTCTTATGACCTCAGGACCATTTCTCCAATCATTCTCAGGCCTTTGTGGGCTCGGGGTGAAGGGAAAGGAGAGCCTCTGTAAATTTCTATGTACTATTTTCCTGTTGTGTCTGGGAGACACTGTTCTTTGTTGTCTTATACACTTAGTATAGTTAGGATTGAGTGTTCCAAAGTCTCTCACTCTCTGCACACTCTGCTGTTGTGGGTCTCTGTATTAGTTGTCATCTACTATAAGAGGAAGTTTCCCTGATAATGTTGAACAAGACATTGATGTATGGATATAGCAAAATGTCATTAGGTGTAATTTTATTTCTATGATTATTTAGCAGAACTATAGTATTTAGTTTCACCTAGGCTCATGACCTGTCTAGTTTCAGGTTCTTTATGTCATGAAGGTGATTGTAAATCTTATCAGAGAATAGTTGGTTGCTATCACAGCATTTGTGCCACTGTTGCTCCAATGTATCTTGTAGGTAGGTCATCTCTATAGGTCATACTCCTTAGTAGGGGTGAAGGCTCTAGGTAGGCACTAATTCAACTTCTCGATTTTCAATGATGTGTGGTCTTCAGCAATAGGGCCTTACCATCAGTTCATAGAAAGCAATCAATAGTGTTGGCAATAGTTAGAGTTGTTTGGGTTTTCAATGGGACTCCTTTGGCCAACAACTCAATTAGATGTGACCCATTCATGACACTGGAAGTTTTTCTTTCTTTAGAAAGACGTCTAGTCTCCCTAATTATTTGGTAATTTCCTTAGATTTCTTTCATGATTCTATATATTTTCAGAAACTTCTAGAGTACATTTCCATACAATCAGGCAAATAGTCCTTGGATTTGTTGTTCCTCTTGGTATTCTATCACTTATTCCCTGTTGTGGTTTGAAGGAAAATGGCATTCAAAGGAAGTAGCACTATTAGGAGGTGTGACCTTGTGAAGGAAGTGTGTCACTGTGAGGGTGGGTTTCGAGTTCTTTTTTTCAAGCTTTATCCAGTGTGTCAGTTGACTTCCTGTTGTCTGCAAGATGTAGCACTCTCAATGCCAGTACCATGTCTGCATGCTGCCATGCTTCCTGTCATATGATAATGAACTGAATCTCTGAGATTGTGAACAGTCAGTCAATTTTTTTTTTTTTTAATAAGAGTTGTCATGGCCATGGTGTCTCTTCTTAGCAATTAAAACCCAAATTAAGATACCTCCTTATTCCCAATCTTTTCCTCCTTTATTCCTTCTACTTCAGTTTTTCTATCTTGTCTTCATAAGTATATATGGTATTTCCCCTTCCCTGGGAGATCCCCCTTCCCCTTGTTTCCCCTGATCTCCAAGATTTACTGAAGGCTTATAAGCTAATATACAAACAATATTTCTTTTTGTGTTTTGTTTTGATTATGGTTTACTCACTCAACATGATTTTTTTCTTATAAAAGAAAATTATTTAATTGGGATAGCTTACATTTTCAGAGATTTAGTCTATTATCATCATGGTAGTGAGTATGGCGGCTTGTAGGCAGACATGAGGCTGGTGAAGATGCTGCTACATATTGATATGCAGACAACAGAAAGTTAATTGAGACACTGGGCAGTATCTTGAGCTTTTACAGATTAAATTTGTCTTTCTACACCTGCTCAGTTGTTTCACATCCAGGTGAAATGTGGGAGCTACTACTATTTGGTAGTTCGCATTGAACTCACAGAAACAGAGAAAGATCTCTGTCTCTGGAGTTATGGAATTGCTCCACAGGTCACCATTCCCAGTGGGGCATAGGTCACCACTCCCCGTCTTTCCCAGTGCTGGAATGAAAGGAGTGAGTTATCACTCCTGGATTGACTGTGGGTCATTCTGTTCTCTAATATTCCAGACTGGTTTTATTAAATATATAACATATCACCTCAATTTATTGTATGCTTCATTTTTGTTTTATTTTTTTTTAATTCTATATTTAGTTCTGTACCCCGTTTTTAATGGTTATTGTTTTTTTCATGTTCAGGTTTTTTTTTTTTTAATTCTTTATATATTTTAGATGTAAACCCACTACAAGATGTCTCTTTGGTAAAGACATTTATCCATTATGTAGTCTGTAGTTCTGCCAGAATGATATTTTATCGGTCAGTGGTTTTCTATTTTCATGAGTTACATTTATTAAGTGTTGGTCTTTCTGCCTGCTATGTTTAGAATGTCTTTTTTATACCAATAAACTCTATACTATTCCCTACTTTTTTTTCTAGCAGTTTCCAATATTTTGCTTTATGCCCCACTTTGAGTAGAATTTTGGGCATGTTAATAAATATGAATCTATTTCCACTCATCTATATGCAACCAATAAATCTGATCAGCATCATTTGTTTAAGTAAGATGCTGGTTTTTTTTTTTCTTTTTTTTTGTGTGTCTTCTTCATCAAGAGTCAGATATGTTTGGGTCTTTAATTTAAATCCATTGAACAACATGTGTGTTTTTAAAACAATACCATACTGTTTGTATTTTAATGGTTCCATAGTCAACTAGAGATTAAGGATGGTGATACCTCATGTAGTTCTTATATTATTCAGGATTGTTTTAGCTATCCTATTTGTTTTATATGTGTGCAAGTGTTTCCATATGGAACTAAAGATTGTCCTTACAAGTTCTGTGAGGAATTGTGTTAGAGTTTTGATGGAAAGAACATTGAATCTTTAGACTATTTTGATAGAATTACCATTTTAACCATATTAATCCTACTGATCCATGAGTATGAGAAAGTATTCTATCTTCTGTTTCTTTCCTAGATGATTTAATTTTTTAAAAAGTCTTTTACTTTCTTGTTTTGGGTGATCACGAAATAGTGCATTTAACTTTTAATTTTTGAGACTATTTTGAAAGGTTTTTTTAAATTTACTTTTTAGTGTTTGTGTAATTTGAATACAGAAGGGATACTGAATTTTTTATACCACTAGTTTGTCAAAAGTGATTATCAGTTGTTAAAGTTTCCAGATGGTTTTTAGGATTTTTTATGTATTAAATCATGTCATCGACCATGTGACTCTGTGGGTTTCAGGGCAGAGTGCTAGACAGACATTTTTAGACAGCACAGATCCTGGGTCCAGAGCAAAGTGGGAGGTGAGTGGGTTCCAGCCCCTGGGCCTCCCTTGGACCTCACCTCTGAGGCCAGAGACAGTCCCAGTTCTGACCTCATGGCCAGTCCTACCCTAAACCAGAGCTGGGAGAAACCTTCTCCAACAGTTCCAGGGGACACATAAAGGACAACCATTCCCTTCCTCCAAGGCAAGCTACATCATCATAGATGAACAGATGACTCTCTGAACCACTCAGCCCAGTGGTGTCCAGACCAGAGTGAGAGACGGACATCTTCATACAATGCAGATCCTGTGGCCTGACAAGAGTAAGAAATTTTGCAGACTCTGAGTCTAGAACAGACAGAAGACACACAACCCCTGTCCCCTGTAGCCACAACTAACTAAGATTCCACTAAGACTTGACTAAGAGTGAACCAAGGAAGCAATGGACAGACTCTAGTACAAGAATACATATAATAATGTAAAGAACAACATGGCACCACCAGAAGAAGCTGATGGCTCTACAACACCAAGACCTGAACAGATCAATGAAAAGGAAACAGAAGGAAACAACAATACAAGTACCTTTAGGAAGATTATAGAAGCCTTAAAGGAGGATATAAAAAAATTCCTTAAAGAAACAGAAGAAAATACAAATAAAAATTGGAAGAAATAAACATATCCTTGAAAGAAAACAAAACCAAGAAAGAGAAATCTAACAAATGAAAGAATCATTCCAGGAACAAAAATTGAAATAGAAACAATAAAGAGGGAACAAAAATGAGGCAAAGGAGGAAACAGAAAATCTGAAGAAACAAACTGTAACTACAAACACAAGCATAACCACCAGAGTCTAAGAGATGGAAGAGAAAATCTATGGAGTGAAAGACTGAACAGTGGAAATAGATAAATCACTCAAAGAAAGCACCAAGACTAAAAAAGCTATAACACAAAATGTTGAGAAAATTTGGGAAACCATGAAAAAACCAAACCTGAGGATAACAGGGAGAAGAATACAGCTCAAAAGTACAGATAATATATTCAATAAAATTATAGAAGAAAACTTTTCCAACCTAAAGAAGGAAATGCCGATAAAGATACAAGAAGCTTACAGAACACCAAATATATTAGGCTCCCCAAAAAGTCTGCTCACCACATAATAATAAAGCCACAAAATATACAGAAAAAAGAAAGAATAATAAGAGCTGCAAAGGAAAAAGGTCAACTTACATATAAAGACAGACCAATCAGAATAAAGCCAGACTATTCAATGGAAACAATGAAAGCAAGAAGGTCCTGGCCAGAAGTTATACAGACACTAAAAGAGCATGGATGCTAATGCAGACTACTATACCCGGCAAAACTATCAATTATCATAGGTGGAGTAAGCAAGATATTTCCTGAAAAAGACAGATTGAACAATACCTATTCACAAATCTGGCACTACAGAAAGCACTAGAGGGGAAACTCCAACCTAAGGATCCCAGATACAGCCATGAAACCACAAAGAATTGATAATCCCACAGAAGAAAAGCCCATAGAAAGGAAATATACACAAGCCACCACCAAAAATATAAGGAAATAACAACCAGTGGTCATTAATATCCTTTAGCATCATTGGACTCAACTCACCTATAAAAAAATGCACCCTAACATGACAGATACAAAAACAGAAGCTATCATTCTGATGCATACCAGAATAATACCTCAACTTCAAAGACAGACACAGGCTCAGAAAAAAGGGTTGGGAAAAGATTTTCCAATCAAATGGCCCCAAGAAACAAGTTGGTGTTGCCATCTTAGTATCCAACAAAGTAGACTTCAAATTAAAATCAATAAAAAGAGATCAGAATGGACATTATTTATTCATCTCCAGAAAAATTAGTCAAGATGAGATGTCAATCCTGAATATTTATGCCCCTAATATAAGGGCACCAAAATATAAAAGAATCACTACTAAAACCTAAAACTAACAACAAATGGCACACTCTAATAGTGGGAGATTTAAATACCCCACTTTTACCCTTGATAAATCAACAAGATGAAGATTCAACAAAGAAATAAGGGGTCTAACAGGTGTTGTGATATAAATGGACTTAATAGATATTTACAGAAGCTTCCATCCAAACACAAAGGAATATACATATATCTCAGCACCCCGTGGAACTTTCTCTAAAATTGACCACATACTTGGTCATAAAGCAAACATCAATAGATATAAAAAAGTAGAAATCACCCTTATATCATATCAGACCACCACGGCCTAAAGTTAAAATTCAACAACAACAAAAATCACGGAAAGCCTACAAACTGATGGAAACTTAACATCTCTACATTTAACCACTGCTGGGTCAGGAAAGAAGTTAAGAATGAAATCAAAGACTTTCTAGAATTTAATGAAAATGAATCCACAACATACCCAAACTTATGGGACACAAAGAAAGCAGTGTTAAGAGGAAAATACATAGCATTAGATGCCTATATGAAAAATCAAGAGAAATCTCACACAAGAGACCTAACAACTGAGCTGAAGGCCTCAGAACAATTAGAAGAAAACTCACGTAGAAGGAGTTGACAACAGGAAATAATCTAACATGGGGCTGAAATCAATACAATAGAAACAAAAAGAACAATATAAAGAATCAATGTATCAAAAAGTTGGTTCTTTGAGAAAGTCAACAAGATAGACAATCCCTTATCCAAACTAACCAAAAGATAGATAGAGAGAGTATCCAAATTAACAGAATCAGTAATGAAAAGGGAGACATAAAGACAGACACCCAGGAAATCCAAAGAATTATCAGGTCATATTTTGAAAATCTATGCTCTATTATAATGAAGAAACCTAAAAGAAATGGGCAAGTTTCTAGACAAGAACCAATTATCAAAATTAAATCAAGAACAGATTATTGAACTAAACAGACCTATAATACCAAAGGAAATTGAAGCTGTTATTAAGTCTCCCAAATAAAGAATGCCCAGGACCAGATGGTTTTATTACAGAATTCTACCAGACATTCAAAGAATAACTAATACCAATACTCAACAAACTTTTCCTTCCATACAGTGAAAATTGAAGGAACACTGCTAAACCCTTTTTATGAGGCCACAATCACGCTTTTACCCAAGTCACTCAAAGATGCAACTAAGAAAGAATTTCAGACCAATCTCCTTCATAAACATTGATGCAAAAATATGCAACAAAATCCTGGCAAGCCGATTAGAACAACATATAAAAAAAAGTCATCCACCATGATCAGGTGGGCTTTATCTCAGAAATGTAGAGATGGTTCAAGATACGAAAAACTATAAATATCATCCATCCTAAGAACAAATTGAAGGAAAAAACCACATGATCACCTCCTTAGGTGCTGAAAAAGCCTTTGACAAAGTACAACAGTCCTTTACGATAAAAAGTTCTGGAGTGATCAGAAACGCAAAGGAAATTCCTAAGTATAATAAAGGCGATTTACAAGAAGCCAATGGCCAACATCAAAATTAATGGAGAGAAACTCAAAGCAATCCGACTAATCTCAGGAACTAAACAAGGATGTCACCTCTCCCTTATCTATTCAACATTGTTCTTCTAGTTTTAGCCATAGCAATAAGAGAATGAAAGGAGATTAAGGGGATACAAATTAGAAAAGAGGAAGTGAAACTATCTCTATCTGCAGATAATACAATTGTATACAAAAGTGCCCCCACAAAATTGTACCAGGGAACTCCTATAGCTGATAAACACCTTCAGCAATGTAGCAGGAAACAAATTAATTAAAAAAAAATCAGTAGCCCTCCTATACACTAAAGACAAATAGGCTGAAAAAGAAATAAGGGAAACATTTTCACCAACCTTACAAGTGACAGAGGTTTAATCTCTAAATATATAGAGAACTCAAGAAACTAGAGCCCCAAACCCTGAATAACCAAATTAAAAAATGGGGTTCAGAACTAAAAAGGGAATTCTCAGCAGGAGAATTGCAATTGGTTGAAATTCCCAATTTGAACACTTGAAAAAATGCTCAAGAACTTTATTCATCAGAGAATGTATATCAAAACAACTTGAGATAACATTTTACACCTGTCAGAATAGCTAAAATGACAGCCTATGCTGTAGAGGATGCAGAGCAAGGGGAACACTCCTCCATTGTTGATATGAGTGTAAACTTGTTCAGCCACTCTGGAATACGGAATGTCAATATCTCAGAAAACTGGGAATGAATCTCCCCATGGTCCCAGCAATACTACTATTGGGCATATACCCTAAAGAGGCACATTCACAATCCAAAAGCATTAGCTTAACTTTGTTCATAGCAGCATTATTTATAATAGCAAGAACTTGGAAACAACCTAGATGCCCATCATCTGAGGAATGGGTTAACAAAAAGTGGTATATCTACACAATGAAGTAAAAAATGATATTCTGTGGAAGGGGGAAGGGAGTTTGAACAATGGGGTACATGAATAAAAAATGAGACTTTATTCATAATAATAATAAAAAAGAATAATTTAGACAACCTTGGAGATAAGCTTGCCTTCAAAAGTGTGTTTTCAAAATATGGGACACAGGCAGTTAACAGTCATCAAACTGCTGTCCACAGTTTTGCTCTGGTAATTGAAAAGGTCTCATTATGTTTTTGTATCACATTTTGTGATGTATTTACTCTAAATGACAGAGCATATAATCAGAAGATTAATTTGCTTTTGGACTGTGAAGCTTATATTAAAAAGACAAATAGTTAAAAAGAAGAAGAAGAAGAAGAAGAAGAAGAAGAAGAAGAAGAAGAAGAAGAAGAAGAAGAAGAAGAAATGATATGCTAAAATTTGCAGGCAAATGGATGGATTTGTAAAATATCCTCCTGAACGAGGTCTCACAAATACAGAAGGATAAGTATGGCATGTACTCACTCACTCATTAGTGGACTTTAAGCAAAAGCATTCTTATTACATTGAAAAATGATGAGTGAATAAAGTGATTTAAAACACACACACACAATCCAAAAACAAAAACAAAACTTCTGGCTTGACTGTAGAAGGGTTGCTTAGCAGGAATTTGTGGTTGTCATAGTGCGTAGTGGGCATTAGCTGTGACCTACTGTGCTTCTTCATCTGCAGCTGAACCTATCCTGGCTTGAAGAGTTTTAGGTTTTATTTTTTTATGTATTTTAGAGAAAAGAGAAATTATATTACTGTATGGGTTTTTTTTTTGTTATTCTGGATGTTTTGCTTTTTTTAAATATAAAGTTTGATATTGATTTTTAAAAAAACAATAAAATCCAACTACACACACATATGTATATATCCAGTAGATTAATGAAGTTATATGGTGTCATATATTATAGATAAATGATAAGTAGTTTATAGGTGAATAGATAGTTGATAGATAACAGATGGACAGAGAATGGATTGATAGATACTGTATATAGATAGATATATACATGAGTGAATGATGAATGATAGATGCTGTATAAATGAGGTACATGTCAGATGGATATACAGATTAAAAACTGATAATAGATGGGCAGCTAGATGATACATACCGATAGATGAGGAGTAGGTATTAGGCAAAAAATAGGTAATTGATGAGGTGATAGGTGATATATAGATAGTGTATAGATAGATAACTGATATATAAATGAAGAGAAGCAGGTGACAGGTATTGATGGAATTGGTGGATAGATATATAGGATTAGCTAGGTGATAGGTAATAGATGATAGATGTATTGGTAATAGATATGACAGGTGATAATAGATAAACAATAAACAAATTTTAAAAAGTCACGTCACCTACAAATAAAGATTTTTTGATGTTTTCCCTTACAATTTGCATCTCCTTTCCCAGCTTAGACTTTTAGTACTAAATATTATAGACATGGAGGGTTGGAGGGCAAAGACATCCTTGTCTATTCTTTATTTTAGTAGAAATGCTTTGAGTGTCTCCTCATTTAAGTTGACTTTGACTGTGGTATTTTTTTATTCATTTATTAGTGAGATATGTACCCTGTTTCTTCATAATTCTAGTCATGAAGGAATTTTGGAATTTTTTCAAAGAACCTTTCAGTATCTAATAAGATGATCATGTGCTTTTGTCTTCCAGTCTCTTTAGTTGGATTACATTTGTCTATTTATGCATGTTGAAGTATTCCTGCATTTCTGGAATGAAGCCTATGTGATTATAGTGGATGATCTTGATGTGTTCTTGGGTTCTTTTGCTAGTTTTTCTTGAGATATTTTTGAATATATGCTCACAGAGGAAATTCTTCTTTTATTTTCTCTCTTTGTTGGGTATTTTTGTAGTTTATTATCAGGGTAATTGTGGCCACATACTAAAATGAATCATGCAATTATCCTTCAGGTTCTATTTTGTGTAATAGTTTGGGAAGTGTTAGCAATAACTCTTGCTTGAGGGTCTAGTAGAATTCTAAGCCAAATTCATATAGCTCTGGGTTTTTCGTGGTTGTTGTTGTTGAGAGATTTTTAATTACTGTCTCTTGTTCACTATGGGGTTATGGGCTAGTTTAAATTGCTTATCTGGTCTTGATTTAACTTTGGTGCACTGTATATATCAATAAAGTTATCCATTTCCTTTAGGTTTGTGCCCTTTTCCCTATATTTTAGAGCTATGAGATCCCATTTTGCAATGCTTAAATCCTTTATTTAACATAGGACTTGCAAATGTATTTTTTGGCATTGTGGCTTGTCAGTTAATTTTGAACTTTTAATGATATTATTTGACATAGAAATGTTTTAATTTTTATAGTATTTGCTGGGATACATTGATATTTGCAAGCTATGCAGGGCACACAATATCAATAATGTCTAAGGCCAATTATGTCCTGTGAAATTTCTACATGTTTTGTTGAATTCTGAAGAACACAGAGAAACACAAGATGGTCTGACTTCTTCAATGTCTGAGGAAGCAATTCAGCTTCTCAGAAACTTAAAGACACACAGTGTTATTGGAACCATGCATTCTGCAGGGCATTTCCAATGATACAAAATCTGAGAGTCTGATGTTCTTTGTTTCATGAGGCTGAATGTCTCAGCATTCCCAATCTGGCACTGGTGTGCTAAAGTTTCCTAGAGAGTTGTTAGTTTTCAGTCTATGCTGAAATTCTGAAGTTGGATTCCATCCTGGCTGCAACAAAGGTAGTGATAAACTTGCCAACAAGCATGAGGCCAAGCAGCCAAAATCAAAAGTTTCCTTTTTCCAGGTTGTATTATATGGGTTGTCACAAAAAGGTGTGACACAAATGTATGGGGGGACTACCAGCATCAGGTTATCTGATGAAGAAATTCCTTTATTGGTGTGTCCTATAGCTTGGATTTTAGTTGATTCCAGTTACTTTTATGTTGACAACTAAGACTGACCATCACACACACTTCTCAAAATTATAGGTTATTGAGTGTTGACCATTATTTCCTCCTGTGTATGTGTATACATGTGTGTGTTTTGTTATCATGTGAGCAGGCATGTGAGTATTGTGTGTGTAAATATGTTTGTGTAGGTGCATACAAATGCCCATATATGCAGAAGACAGTGGACATTCAGTGTCATGCCTATCTCATTCACTAAAAACAGGAAATATTACTGAACCTGAAATTTGACATTTTTTTTTAGGTTGGGTGGCCAGGTCATTCTGGGATCCAAGTACCTCTACCTTGCCTTTCCAAAACTTATGTTATAGATATTCACACAAGAATATTTGGTTTCTACACATGTGATGGAAATCTGATCCACCTCCCAATTATGGCACAGAAGACACTCTTACCCACAGAGGTATTGTCCCAGAACATATCTATTATTTCAAAACATTATTTCTATAGAAATATCAAAGTCCCAGCATGTTCTATGAAGACATAGGTAAATTATATTTTTTTGGAAAAAGGATCATGCACCCACATACACTCACACCTACATATTGAAATAATGAAACACACCACTTTTGAGTTTTTATTGAGATGACAGATTTTAAAATTGAAATTTTACAGCTGCTCCCAAATGTTAATTATAATGAATCAATTTAATTATTATTTTAAAAGTGTTATGTGGAAGCAAAATTCATTTCACAAAACCAAATAGTTCTTTGATATTTAATTTTATTTTATGGGTATATGTGTTGAGTCTGCATGTTAATCTGTGAATTTTATGAATTCACCATATGAATGCAGTGCCAACAGAGGTCCTATAGACCTTGTGTTACTGATGATAGGGAACCACCATACAGATGATGGGAATGGAATCTGGGTTCTCTGAAAGAGGAGCTAGTGTTCCTAACCTCTTCAGTTCAATTAAATCTTAGAGCCTTAATAAAAAGGTCATTCAGAGGCTTCATGCCCATCATAAGACCAGCACCAATACTGGTCTCCCAAAGACAAATCTGCAGGATCAGAAATTTTATGCAGTTTTAATTCTAAACATTTTACTTAGAAATTCATACTACAACATCTACAATAAGTAAATACTTGTTTAATACCTGCAAAACTATGTTGATATCACAGTGAACTTCGTAGTGATCTTGTATCCACAAACAACCTCTCGGCCACCTTCATTCCTTGGGCTGTGTGAATTTGAAGTGTGTAAATGTGTATTATTTTTCTATATGTGTGCTCATTTGTGAGTGGGGGCACAGCTATACAAAGACAAGCATATGGGATGTCAGAGTACAACCTCTAGTGTTCTTTTTCACCTTCTACACTTTTATGAGACAGCATTTCTTTTGCTGATCAACAGGCTAGTTGGTCTGCAAGCTTCAGGTAATTTTGTCTCTTCTTCACATCTCCTAGTTTGCTCATAGTAGGGTTATAGATGCTATTGGATATAACTTATATGCATTCTGGGGATACAAAATAAAGGAAGAAGTCTTGATGGAGGTGATATACTCATGGATCAATCACATCAGTCTTAGTATTTTTTTGGTATAACTTTTCATTGCTGAAAATGTATTTCTAAAATTCTGATGTTGACAATTTTAATAAAATGTTGACAATTTTAACTTTACTTTTCAATTTAGTCTTTGGCCTAAAGTAAAAATAAGTGCAAAAGAATTATTAATTCCTTATGTGAAAAAGTTTTTTTTATTGACAAATATGTCTAAAACATTGTCTTGTCATAGAATGTATGACCCTGCCATCACAGCCTTCCTTGTGATGCACCAGGGAGGTCCATGTGTCATCCTTCCCACTTCAGCTACTCCCTTTTCCTCTTCTTTGCAGATTTAGCAAACTTCTGACAACAAAAGAGGCAGCACTTTGTGATGATGAACATCACAGTCACCACACAGCCCAGCAGGAACCCAAGCACATCCAGAGAGTGGTACTGGAACCAGGTGAGGTCATGTGCTGCCACACGAAGGTGCTTGGCCCCTTTGTGGCGCATGACAAACTCAATCCAGAAGACGGCTCTGTCCAGAGGCTTAACTGGTTGGTCATGGTGGATTCTTGATAGCCGCATGGCATTCTCCTTATAGCTAAAGATAACAACATTGAACAATTGGTTTACTTAAGCACATCAAAGCTATCAGGGAAAGCATCATGAGACTCAATAAAAGCCATAGAAGTTCAGAGATACAGTGTCATTTTAGGACATGTTTGAAATTCTGGCCAGAGCTTGGTATTTTCTGGGAAAATTTTTTCCAAAACTGAAATGGGAAATTATGTTTGGGAAGTAAATGTTTCCAGCAGAGGAAACATTATTAAGCCGTATTAAGTACTCCAAGGTAGACTGATCTAAGCATTATTGGGTCAGTGGGACCATAGGACTGTCTGCTCCCTGCCCAGGGAGGGGATGGGGAGTTTCAGAGAAGAAAAATGACCAGATGTGTTGGGAGGGGGAAGAGACTTTGAATAAGGATATACAGGGATGGAAAAAAAAAATTCAGAGGGAAAGATGAACACAAAAAAATGTATGTGTAGCAATCTTATTTGTATTTCCACCCTTGATAAGCCATGCTTATCATTCTTATCCTCTGTATAGTTATTGTTAACTCTTCCACATTTTAAATTCTTTTTACTGTGTTTTTTTTTTTTTATAAATACAAAA
>PVIH01027744.1:0-16418 GCA_004025045.1 Sigmodon hispidus | reverse complement strand
AGAGGAAAAATCAAAGTGGAACAAAATTAGAACATCTTCCACCCACAATTTGTTCAAAAATAACAAATGAGAGGAAAATTAATCACCAAATATTATATTGGCTTCCAAGGAAACCAGTGACAGAATGTGAACTCTGCTTTCATATATTATATGGTAGTTACTACAGACTCAGACAGTGGTCAGAGAATAAAGAAAGAGTACACAAGTGTGAAGGATGGAGTCTGAGCCCAAGTTCCTCTGAAATCCAAAATGATGTTTTAGATATGTCTCAGTGCCTAGGAGCACTTGAGATCTTCTACAGGCAAAACTTCCCAACCAACACCACACTCTCCATGTCAGGGAGCTCACAACTGACAAAACTGAAGCAGTAGGGAATGGTGTGTCTTCGTCTGGTATGCATGAGCATCTTCCCAAAAACATTATTCACTCACAGAGATACATGTTCACAACGAATAAAGGGAACTTTAAAATGTATGATTTTTTGTGATCATGTTGTAATCACAAAAGCCAAGACATAACTGGAACAAATTGGAAAAGTACACTACCAAATGTAGAAAAGTCAAGGTTGAGTGACACTCTTTTGCCTAATAGAGAAGAACTGAGGAGGTCAACTGATATCATCATCAGATTTACACACACACACACACACACACATTTAAACAACAAAAAGAGGTATGTTTCTTTTTCAACTTAATTATAATGATACTTGCTGTGACCTATATCTAAACTATAACTACAAACAGAAATTCCATTTGAATCCTAAAATAAAAATGATTTTGGCAATTTATACCTGTTCTTTAACAGCCAATATTTCCTGCCATCTGACTCTTTGCCTTCATATCCATATCCAACCAACAGCAAAACATGGTTTAGAGAATTGCTTCTGCAGTTAGGCTCATGGTATATACCTGCAAAATAAGATCAAGAGAGTGAAAGGCTCCAGGAAACTGATAATGACCACAGCCATAAGGTGATTCTTTCACATCTGTGTTTTCCATAATAGAACATTAATGTAGGAAATCATAGCATAAATTACTTAATTCAAGGCACTCTTCTAGAAAGGCAATCACTCTACATCTTAAAAATACACCAAATGGAGAATAAGGGAGTAAATTAGGTTAAACAATAATGATAAAGTGCTCACATGCATAGAAATGCCATGACAGACAGGCACAGATGGGAGACACAGATGACAGCCTATGTAGGAGAGGTTGTGGAGCAAGGGGAACACTCCACCATAGTTGGTAAGACTGTAAGCTTGATCATCCACTATGAAATGCAGTATGGTGATTTCTCAGACAACTGAGAATCTATCTCCCTAAGGATCCAGCAGTACCACCACTGGGCATATACCCTAAATATGCACATAACACTCCAAGGCATTAGCAGCATTATTCATAATAGCAAGAACCTAGCAACCCTTCAACTGAAGAAGGAATTAACAAACTGTGGTATATCTATACAATGGAGTACTACTCAGCAGTACGAGAAAATGATATCCTAAAATTTGCAAGCAAATGGATGGATTTGGAGAATGTCCTCCTGAGTGAGGTATCACAAACACAGAAAGAAAAGCAGAGGATATGCTCACTCATTAGTGGACTTTAAACAAAAAGCAAAACATTCCCAAGCTGCAAACCTCAAATACTGAGGAGCTTGGGATCTGAAACATCTTGAAACGGCAATTTGGAGCTCATTCCTTCCAGAAGAACACCTGACCCAGTCTTCATCTTGGGGTGAGGAAAGCAGATTTGCCTGGAGTGGATAATGAACCAAGCTACCTTGGGACCTTTGGACCTCCTGCTCTTGCTCCAGGGGAGATAAGGAGATGGGGAGAAGAGAGAGTGACTGGGAGGGGAGAGAGGGGACAGGGAGTTTGAACAAGAGGATACATGGATAAAAAATGAGATTTCATTCATAAAAAAAGAAGAAAAGTTGGAAAACTGAAAGAAAAAGTAATTCTCTGTCACATAGTAATAACACACATGAATAATGAATGGATAAGGGGAAATTTTACAAATCTTAACACTCATGTCAAATGTTAGACAGTATTAGGACATCAACCTGTCATGTTCCAAATGGTCAAAGGCATTCTTCATTAATATACAAAAAACGCATGCTTACCTCCTGTATACGTTTTATACGATGCATGTTTAGCATCAATTGAAACAGCTATAGGCCCATGATTTACTAAAGCATTCATTAGGGCCTCTTCATTCCTTGAGACAGCAACAAGACGAGTAATCTTAACAACTGACCTCTCAGGACTGTACCTGCAGGGTCCTAACTTAAAAAAGTAAAGAGTTAAAAGATTTGGTTACTTCCATCTACATTCTGCAGAGTAAGAGTCAGAATCACAAACTTCACTCTTTGCAGTAGAACTTCCACAAATCAGGACTGTTATATATCACTCTTTGCAGTAGAACTTTCACAAATCAGGACTGTTATATATTATTCAAAGAAGTAAAATACTACTAGGAGATTTGGAATACAGATGAGCTCTCATGTCTTCAACATTTCAAGATTTCATAAGTCTTCTTCTCCATAAAAACCTCATGCTGCAGAAATCTGTATCATATGTGGAAATGCTTGCACAGTCTCCATGTACATAGAATCAGAAACAGCTACACAAAACCATGTAGTCAGACAACCATGCAAAGGTGGATACTGTAATAGCAGCACTGGTGGTATGGCACACAGATTCTACATTTAATGTGAGCTCTGAAGGCAATGGATAATTTGCTATTTTCTTCTTGTCCCAGACAAATTAAAATGACAACCAGGAAGCCCACTCACCTTTGCTTCATATGGATAGGTAGCCGCAGCCTCCAGACCTCCATTGCGTTTCACATATTGGAAGGCTCTAGAAATCCTGCCTCCTTTACAACCATTAGTTCCAAAAGGTCTAGAACAGTCTATTAGGTTCTGTATACTCAGGGGGATCAGGTTGCCTGTTTTCTTGAACAGCTGTCCTTCAATAGCAGCAGCCACAGCAAAAGCCCAACAAGCACCACAACCATTCTGAGCAAAAAAGAAAATGTTGTCATGCACACAAGAATTATAATTGCATCAATAATTCATGCTAATAAATACTTTGCCAAAAATAAACTGGTAGTATTTGATGAATGTCTAGGTAAGAAAGATCAGTCTCTATGGTTAGAGACATTACTCCTGAGTGTCTACCCATACAAACACACAAAGATACACATAAGACCATGAATTATTGGATGCCTTGTGGGATAAATGTTATTGATGGGACTAATTGAGTCTTGAGAAAGACAAAGCAGGACCACTAGGTAGAGCTTTAAGAATAAGTAGTGCATGGAAATGATAGGTATACATTTATATGCAAATGGGCCCTCTCATTGCTATGTTGTGGACTAGGGACCCTTCAATCCTTGGGAGACCCAAGAAATATTTTTTATTAGCAACAGTATGATGAAGACAGTACTTGTGGCATTCAAGTCATAAAAATGTGTTTGGTGAACATCATGTTATACCAAAGTCAAATAAGCTAGATATATTAATAACCTGTTACATTCCAGTAGTTGAAAAACACAGTTATGGGAAGATGTCATACCTGGTTAAGCACAGGAGTCACATACCCTTCTTTTCTCCAATCTAAACATTTAGGAATTGGGGTATTTCCTCTCTTCTGGATGTGTCTCCCATTCCTTAGAGTCAGAACTGAACCTTCTGTCATCATTTCCCTCATTTCTTCAACAGTCTTCAAGAAAAAGAACATAAAATCTCCATTTAAAGACCATAAAAGAAAAAGGGGAATGAAACACATTTCAAATCACACTCACCATGTCAGCAAATTCATCCATCTCTACAGTAAAGTTCATCATCCCCAGGCCATTCTCTTCACTGTGAAGTTTGATCATTCTCACATTCTCTTCCCATACCTCTCTCCTTTGTCTTTCTTCTTCCTGGAAATAAACATAATAAATGGCTATTATTGTCAGTTATACTCTTACACTACCTGACCAGATGGAATTGCTGCTGTATATGCCTAGAGGTCATGGACATGGACCTCAGGACACTAAAGCAAGACACTCTCAGTACTGTGATGGGCAGAGAGAATGGACACCATGTGTTCACCCAGTGTTACATTAATGCCTCAGGTAAGGGTGGCACTGAGCCCTCTGTTATATCCATAAACACCCAAGAGTAATGGACATACTCTACAGGGACCCTCTTTGTGTGTCCATGTGACCTACTTGGCTGTATGTTTTCCCATTGCTTCTCTTCCACTCCTCCCACTCAGCATCCAAACTGTAATCTTGTGTTGGAGCAGCTGAGGCCACTCCCAAGCAGAGGATGGCCAAGAAGATGGCAGAAATCATGTTTCAAGCACCTATAGCTGGGAGAAAATTAATAGGAGAAAATATGGACACTCACGAAATTAAGCCATGTATGCTGGATAAATTATTCTAACTATTCCCTAATACTTACTTAGAGATTTTAAAAATTAATAGTAGAATGCATCAACAGTCAAAATATTAAGCCATCAATGCTGCATAAAATTATTCTAGCTAATATTGTTAATACAAATTCAAAGATTTTAGAAATGGCTCAATATAAATTTGGGCTAGAGATGCCATGAATGGCACCTAAATATCACATAAAATTGTGGGGTGTAAGGGAAGAGTTCTAGAAATTTATGGAAACCTTCATGTATTTCAAATTCACATAATCAGAAAGATGAGTATGAAGATAAAAATTTAAATTCTACATACTTAACTGAGTATTTGTAATAATGTGAAAGTTCCCTGATTTAGCATCTTATCTGAGTAAAAGTTTTTCCCTAAAGGTAGGGAGTCATAGAATTACCCCTTCTTATTCAGCAGGATATGAGCTTGTTTGAAACATTCCTTCTTGACAGAAAACACCCTAGACTGTCACTGCTTCTTTTGGGGAAGGTCAATGTTACCCATATTTAACCCCATCACAGTGAATTCACCACACACTCATTAACAAAGAAGAATCGCTCATATAGAAAAGCCACTGGAATCCATGGCCACCGGTGAGTATAGGTTACTAGATAAAGACTCTTAAGGTTTCAGAATCAGGCCAAGTTGGGTCTCATAAGCATGTTCTTGACTAGAGATGTGTAATCTTAGACTTACTTGTATATGATATTCATAAAAAGGAGCTTCTATCTAGTGGTAATGTTCAAGAAAATATTTCTGTAGATTAAGAATGAGATGAACATGACCCTGGTGACCATGATATCAACTATCACTCTCTCTGTCCAGAACTAGAATAGCACTGAATTAAAACCTGTACTAACTTGTGCAAAGAATGGGTATAGTTTTTCTCTCTTGCTTCCCTTCCCCTTTCTACATCCACATAGAAAAGCCACTAAAATTGAGAAGGTATTGTAATTATTGAAGATCTGCCTTATTCTACATGGAGTCTTTCAAGGCTTCTCCTTCAAGGCCAATTCCCTTTCTGACTAGATAGAAGGAGAACCTCACCTTAGAGACTACTGATTCCTCAATGCAGAAGCTCTTCAGAGGTTGCTGAGGTATCAGGAACTGGCTCAACAGCATTTAACTCAGGCTTTAAATTACAAGTCTCTGACTAGTTAGTCTTTTTGTCAACATTTCCCTTCATGTGATAGACTATGTCTGTAACTGGATTGGGCCTCCAGGCTCCTAAGGAGATTTTATCTAACCTGTCCTGGAGGGATAGGTTTGGACTGCTTCCTGTAGGCCATGGGGAGTTTAACTTGTGGACCTCTACAAAGGAAGTTATGAAACCAAACTTTATGCTTTGGATTTCAAAACAGTCTGCCATTTTATCTCAGCAGTACCTCAAAATTGATGCTAGATTGTTTACTGAAAAAGCTGTGTAGGATTTCAGCATTGTAGTTAGTTTAAAATAATAGATTTAGGTTACCATCATAAAGTGGCATATTCTACTCTTATACTTTATGTTTACTCCACAGCTAGATTGGTATCCTACGAGAAAAATAACTCTGGCACCTGATCTTCTCAGTGTTGCAGAGCAATAGAGATAGTACATATAAGAAGCCTAATATTGGAGGGGTGACTTCATATAGGAAGTGTTGTTCACAAACTTTGGTATTCTATACAATGGAGTACTACTTAGCAGTATGAAGAAATGATATACTAAATTTGGCAGGCAAAAGGATGAATTTGGAGAATATACTCCTGAGGGAGGACTCACAAACCCAGAAGGATAAGCAGGGGATGTACTCACTCTTTAGTGGACTTTAAGGAAAAGCATTCTTATTTCCTTGAAAGATGATGGGTGAATAAAGTGATTTAAAATACATACATACAAAAAAAGAAACATCTAAAAACACTAACCTGTAATCTATAACCTATATACAAAGAGGCTGTATGGAAATAGAAAATATAGTATAATATATTCACAAATAAGAAAATTATGGAGGCCAATGTAAGTCCTGGTGTGCATGGTCTCATAAAACTGACATTTCTCCATTTGAATTAACTTGAATGCCCATTACAATCACCATCAGACCTGTCAATATTTTCTTTCAGTAACATATGTATCATTTGTAATTTCAACATTTACAATTTAGATATGAATCTGTGTGGTCTTTGGGACATTCTCCTTGGTAGGTAAATACCACCAAATGTATATCTGGGAAGATTTCATCTGCTTTGGGGAAGCTACAGACCTATGAAACAATAATTCTTTATCTTCTGTCCACAGCCTTAGCACCCCTCCCTTTATGTTCTCTGTTTAGTAATTTTATTCCACCAAACATATAGTGTTTCCTTACCATTGCCATGATAGAGGTAATTTCCACTGCATTGGTATTAAAAGAAAAACCATTGGGAAATAAATTACTGCTCCATATGTGTTGTCAAAATATCCTTCTGTAATCAAGTTATGTAATTTTCTGTTAAATAGACACAAACATATTTTGTTTCTGTATTCAATGTAGCCCTTTGGTTGGTTAATTTGATAAGGGAAAAGTATGAGATACCTATCTATCCCTTATCCTACACTATCAAATTTGCACAAAATCGAAATTTAACCAATGTATTTCTAAATGTAATGGAAAAAAATGATGAATACTTGTATCACATAGAACAACCCAGTTTAAGGGCCATAAGTCTTTTAAATGCCTAACTATTCATTATTGCTTAATAAACTGAACTGCTCCATTTAGAGTTTTGATTTTCTGCTAACAATTACTTTGCAGGTCCTTCTATGACTTTCTATTACCTCATTTCCTTCAAGAACACCTATAAGTCAAATCACTACAAATCATTATTGCTATCTGATCACCCTTCTAATCTGATCAAGATTATCTTCCTCCAAGGTGACTCCCATGTGAAGTCTACTCTTCCTTGCCTGTCTGCAGCAAGAATCATGATCATCTGTCCAGCTACATAGTTCTTCAACTCTGATTTTGTTTTGTTGCAATATTTTCACTTTTCAGATCCCCACCCTTCTCTTTGGATATAAACTCTCTTTTATGGACTTACATTAAGCAGAACCACATGTTGAGCAAACCAACTTTCCAAATGTGTCATTCTATATGCCTCTCCAGGGTTCTTAATAGTATTTTCCTAATAAGAGTATATTGAGTTTCACAACAGAAGTTCTCTTAGGTAGCAATTTCCTTGGATTTTCATTATCCAATAGAGCACCAAGTGAGTGAGAACCTTTGTCATATCATGACCATGTTCATGTAGAGAAGTAGGAATCTTCTTATATCATACAAAACTCAAGTGTGGTCCTAGTTAATGTGGAAAAATCTAAAGCTCACTTGCCCTTTCTAAGCTGCTCTTGCATGACCTGATTTGTGATGATATATTGTCTATTTAATTAAAATAGTCTGAAATACCAGAATACAGTGCCATCTCTCCAGTGTTTTGCTTGTTAATGTGCGTGTTTAATATTGTTCTGTTTCTTTGAGACAAGGTTTTCTGTGTGACAGTCCTGGCTGTCCTAGTACTTGCTTTGTAGACCAGGCTGGCCTCAAACTCATAGAGATCCTTCTGTCTCTGCATCTAAGTGCTCGGACTAACAGTGTGTGATACTACAGTCTGACATTTAGGTCTTGAGATCAAAGATATTCAGATGGATCTTTGTCTCCAGAGTGATGGGATTAAAGGTACGGGTCGTCATTTCCTTACCTTCATGCTTTGGCTCTGTGAGTAGTTTGTCCTCTGAAATTTCAGACTGTTTTTATTAAATATACAATATATTACCACACTGACTTACTGTTATTTCCCCACATTGGGAAGCTGTACCACCCTTCATCGTCATGCTTCACTACAGTGGGCACTTTTATGAATAAGTTTCATAGAAGACAAATCATCACCGATGCATAGATTTTCCTAAAAGTTCATGATCACTGGCAACTCCATTCTTGACATCTTTCTGGGAAAACATAATTCATAAATCTACTTATGACATGCTGAATAAGAACTGCAGAAAATTGCATCTAGACCTCTAAGTTTCCTCAATCATTCAGGTTATTGCTGATCTCCACTAAAGTTTGGGAAGTGCTGTGAATGATTGTTGGAAAAATGATAGGAGGTGCATGTTTAAACAGCTTAGAAAAGCACTAATAATCTCACTGCTATTTCTCTATAGGTTCCATTTTGAAAGAATAAGAGACATAGCATTAAGAATAATTTCTAGCAATGTTTCATTCCCTTGATTGCCAGGGTTTCACAGAGTGGGATGTGTATCCCCATAAGCAACCCAATGATAGGTGTGTATGCACGTGGATCTCTCAGTGTAAACATTTTAACTGTCTCTTTCTCTGATCAGCATAAGGTACCTGTATTGATTTTCATTTCTAATTTATGTTTTTATTTCTTTACTGAGGAAAGTGTCCCACTGTGTAACCCATGCTGACCTGGATTTTTTTAATGTAGACTGTATTTGCCCACTCACTGAGATCTGTAGGCCTCTTCCTCCACAGTGACTGATTAAAGACATGTACTACCACGGGGGGGGGGGGAGAGAGAGAGAGAGAGAGAGAGAAAGAGAGAGAGAGAGAGAGAGAGAGTTTGAGTTATACTCAAAATCAAAATACTGGTTTTATATTAAAATGCACTTATATAATTTTTGCACATTGCCGTGGCTTCTCCCCCTCCTTCTCCCCTCTGCCCCATTTTCCTCTCCCTCTATCTTCCCCTTCCTTCTCCTTCATCCCCCAAATACAACATTTTTTGTTTAAGTTTCTATTTTTCCTCTCTCTTTTTGTTTTTCTTACTATTTTTCTTATTTCTTTCGTCTTTCATTTTTTCTTTTTTTTATGCTTAGCTTAAGTCTATGTGGGAGGACGATTTAATTGTGTAAGAGCCCATCCTTAATGCTAATCATATAGCCAAAGACATACACTGGCACAGGACAGAAAACTGTTCCTCTTACAGGCTAATCTTTTCCATTTGATCTTAGTTTTCCTCTAGTTGAAGAAAGTTTTCCTCTACAGAAGAAAATAATCTGGTATCTTCTTAAATCTTTTTCCTTAATGTCATTCTAACTGAAGAGGTAAGAGACTGAGAAATGTGATTGGTTTTCTGGAAAAGTAAATGATTGTCAATCTAAATCCTGATATTCTGGAAATTCTAATTTTTAAGTTGTAGAAGTTTTTGGCCTGGACTTTTGGGCCTTGTCCAGAGGTTTGAACCCATTGTCAGCCCCACTAATGCTTAGGCCCAAATAATCACACAGACACTTTTTTATTTTTACTCTGATCAGCCTAGGGCCCTGACATATAACTCCTTAAATCCTTCATCTGAAGTGAACCAACTTGTTCAGCCATGTGACTAGATACTTTTCTCAGTAGCATTGCCTCTGCGTCTCCAGGGAGTTTGGCTGACTCTATGGCATCTGTGCCTGTTCTGAGATGTTCCCAGAGTTTCCTTAGGTCAGTAGCCTCACCCACACTTCCTGTCTGCCTTCAGCCAAATAGCATTTTTATTAACCTAGTAGGCAGGACAACTATTTACAATGAAACAATGTTCAATCCTTCTAAATTTTTACCCTTTTGACATTGCAATTTAGTCTACATTTTTAAATAATATAATGAGAAAATAAGGTAACATAGAAACTTTTTCAGTATTTCACATATAATTTCATTCTTACACCTATAATTTCACAACTGAATTTTAAAAGCTAAATATGTTTTGAAGCAGCATTTCCTCTCAAAACTTTACTTCTGCCTATGAAATTACATTTGACACAAAGCAACCCTTTAGCAACTGTAAACTTTGGAGACCAGCACATGCCTGTGAATTATGGTCTTGACCGTTCTCACATGCTTGGAAGTTTACTGTAACACTCCAAGGATGTTAAACTTTGGTTGACTTGTGGACTCGGAGAAAAGCGCTAGTATAATGACATGTGCCCGTTAGTTAATCTTCCCAGCAGAAGGAGCCCTGCAAATATTCTTCCAGTTTTGCTTTATTGTTCTGGGATCTCGCCCTCCCCTGGAGGCTATGGGAAGGCAGAAATTGTAATCCTCCAAGAAGTGTGATAAATTGTGAAATATTTTACTTCTCCTGGACTGTAGTCTATAAGCAACAGTTTGGAGAGCAAGTTTAATTTCCTTGATGAGTCTTAGCAGGACCCTCAGTCCATAACAACACACAATTAGGCCCTCACCTTCCTCAGTTCCTGAGACAAATCTCAGGAACTGAGTGCTGACACCTAGTCTTCCTCCACAATGATTCTATACACTATTTCTTAGAAGAAGTTGTCACTAAATGCTGAGATAGCAAAACAGGGAGTTTACAACACAGAAACAGATTGGCTGTCTAGAAAAAAAAAAAACGAAGTCTTTCTGATGAGATTTCTTGTATAACACTGGATTAGTAAACTAATTTTGTCAATTTGACACAAGTTTGTGTAATGTGAGGAGAGAGTACCCTGATTCAGAAAATGCCTTTACGGAACATCCACTTACAGCAAAAAATAAGCAGGCTACAGCTGACAATCCCAGTGAAGCTAGAGAACAAGTAAGACCCTAAGAGGGATGTGTATAAATCATTCTAGAAAGGGGAAATAGATAAGATCTTTTTGGTTAACTTGGAAGAAGGTGAAGAGACAACATGAGGGATGAGAATGGGACAGAATGGATGGTTGAGTTAAGGGAGGGATGGGAAGGGAGAGCAGCAAAAAAGATATTTTAATGGAGGAAGCCATTATGGAGTTAGAGAAAAACTTGGTGCTAGGGAAATTCTCAAGAATCCACAAAAATGGAAATAGTTGAGAGAGTGCCTGAAGCAGCCTTCTTCTGTAATCAGATTGGTGACTACCCTAATTGTCATCCTAGAGCCTTCATCCAGTAAGTGATAGAAGCAGATGCAGAGACCTACATCCAAGCCCTGTACTGAGCTCTGGGTGAGGTGATATATTGTGTATTTAATAAAAATAGTCCAGAATATTAGAGGACAGAATTTCCCACAGACTCAAGCCAGTAAAGTCAGGCAGTGGTGACTCACACCTTTAATCTTAAGTCTAGGAATGTTGAAAAAGGAAGTAAGATAGCTGGGTGGAGAGAGAGAGGAAATGAGTTCATCTTTTCCAGCACCTTCCCTGGGTGGCTGAGGTCAAAGAGGTTAGAGTTAAAGGATTTCTTGGAGACAGCTTTGAGGAGTTGGTGGGGGAGCTGTGGTTTGTTTCTCTATCTCTCTGATATTTCAGCTTTTTCCCAATATCTGGCTCTGGGTTTTTATTATAATACCAAATAGATTTTGTGCAGCATCTTGGGAATCCAGTAAAGAAAGGAAGAATGAACTATATGAGCATGGGGGGGGGGTCAAGATCACGATAAGGAAAACCACAGAGACAGCTGATCAAAGCTAGTGGGAGCTCACAGACTCTGGACTGACCGCTGAGGAGCCTGCATGGGACCACTAAGACCTCTGAATATGGGTAACAGTTGCATAGATTGATTTCTTTGTGAGGCCCCTGATGGTAAAACTAATCTCTGGTGCATGAACTGGATTTATTTTATAGTCCATTCCTAAAGTGGGATACCTTGCACAGCCTTGATGCAGGGTTGGGAAGGGCTTGATTCTGCCTCAAATGATATGCCAATATGATATGCCTAACCATCTCTGAGGAGTAGGTAGGGAATGGGGAAGGGGAGGAGGGGAAGCAGAAGGAGGAAAAGAAGAGGAAAATGGTATGTAAAATAAAAAATTAAAAAGAGAATTTAAATAAGTAAATAAAATATAATTTGATATCTATCAAAAAAAGAAAAAAGAAAGAAAAAGAAAACATCTCCACTCAAATGTTTTGTACACGTCTTCTGGATGAGTGACTAATATAAAAGGGCATAGCATGTGCAGTGTCACACTGGGACTTGATTCCCTATTGTATCACAAAGTATGATAAGAAATCCATGGGGAGACCTCCGCTTTACTGTCTGATTTCAGGTTACTTGCTTGAGTTCTTTCACTCCTCCTGATGATGGATTATAATCTGAAAGACAAATAAATCCCTCCCTCCTCACTTTGCTTTTGGTAAATGTAGATAGAAGCTTCTCAGTCATAGCTAAAGAACATAGCTATGTGACACAGTGCTTCACTTCTGTATTGATGACCTCTGGCAGGAGCTGGCCACAGGGAGTTTAATTATGCTCCAGTAAGTAAATGAACAACATGAATGGGCTTTTTTATAAATGGGAAGATCATAAGAGTGGGTATGAAATTGAGAGGACTGATAACTGAGTTTGATGGAGTGCAAAATGTAAAATCATCATATAATAAATAAAAATATTATGCTAGAAAAAAAGAAGCTTCTTAGTCTTACCTGGTATCACCTGGTCTCCAAGTAGTCATTTTTATAAAAATATTTAAAGGCTTAGTATTAATTACGAACTATTTACCCTAAGCCAGCTCACTATTAACTAGCTCTTACAGCTTAACCATTTCTGTTAATCTATGTTTTGGCATGTGGCTTTGTGGTAGCACCTGTTCTCTCACATTGTGCCTCTCTGGGAGGCTCACATCATCTCCATTGACTCTGCCCTTCTTCTCCCTGTATCTCTTTTGGATTTTCTGCCTCACTCTGTTCTGCCTTGTCATAGACCATAGCAGCTTCTTTATTTCCCAGTGGTAGTAACACATATTCACAGCATACAGAAAGTTTATCCCACAGCAGGCCATGGTGATTATCACAGCCATCGAACACAGATAAGCTATTATCTAAAGAACCAAAATGCAAAACAACACTCTATTCTATGTACTGATGAGGTTGCATTCAAATAGACTATTGAAGGGTAAAAATTCTTTTTTATGTACAGAAAGTTTGTGCTTTGTTTCTTACTCATTGTCCTAATATCTGACAAGAATTTAAATTTGAGGGTCCCTTAACAGTGACACATATATGCGGTAAATCTGTGTCCCATGTGGGAGGACAATGGGGTGAGGTCAATGTTTTTTTCAGAGTTTATGGCAAAAAAAGAATTCACATTAACATTAATCAAAGTTTATTGTGACACTACTTCACTTCCATTTACGGTACATAAAGTTTGAATGTTGCCCAATACTCAAAAGTTTGTCCTGCATCATCAGGCTCTCTTACATGTGATCAACTCTGCCACAGATCATCCTGTAGAATTTTGCTTAAATTTTCAACCAGGTATCCGATTTCTATTTTACCACAGAATCTCAAGATTAATAGTAAAATTCCCAGATGAAAGACAAGAAGAGAGTGAGACTCTTGGAACACTAAATAACTAGGTCTAACCAATAAACTATCAAGCTTTGGATGGCTTTTCCAGTGAATCACATGTTCACATTAGCACATTGGTTACAAGACTTTCCCCAGTCCACTTAAGCAGATACAGAAATGATTCCTGGAACTATATTTTTTTTTCTCTAATTAGTTCTTTGGGATTAGTATTTATCTCATACTCAACCCCCTCTACCTACCCTTCCCATATCTGCATATCCTTAATGACTAATCTTATGTTGTGACATTTTTTTAAATCATCAAGACAAATCTTGTTGCCAAAATATTTTAGGGAGTGTGTCCTTTGACTAATGTGGTTGGCTCACCATACTACTGTCCTAGAGAACAATGACTCTGTTTCTCCCAGCAGCAAAACTTGCTAGTAGCTCCATGGCAAAGGGTGGAAATTCATGTCTAATTTTCTTGTCCAGGCTGGGATTTGTTTGTGTTTGGCTTACACAGGCTTACTCTGTGCTTTTATATTACCTATGAATTCATCTGTGAAACTGCTCTGTTGTGTTCAGAAGACATTGCTTTCTTATTGTCATCAAATGCCTCTGACTGTTGTATTTTCCTGTCACCCTTCCATTGTGGTCTCTGAACTGTGGAAGAAGAGTAGCTGAATGTGTGTTCCATTTCTAGCTGAGCACTTTGCAGTGTCTTAGTCTTCTTGACCAACTCTAGTTCTTTGTGATAATCAAGTAAAAACTTCCATAAATGGGTTGAAAGATGTATTAATTTGGGGGTATAATAAGTTATCAGGAGTTTATTTAATACCATGACTGGTTTGTAGCATTATTTAAACATATTCAGTGCTGTGAACTATGATCTGTCTAGTCATAGATTTTCAGCCTTTAATCCCATAACTCCAGAGACAGAAATCTTTCTGTGTTTCTGTGAGTTAAAGGCTGACTACCAAACAGAGTAGCTCATGCCTTTAATCCTAACCTGGATGAGATATAGGTGGGCAAGAAGGGTATTTAAGGTAGGCTTAGGAAAACAGCAGCAATTAGAAGCAACCAGGAGTGAGGATGAGGAAGCTGGAAGATAGCTGGGTGAGATTTGACTGTGGTGTTTTCTTTCTCTGATATTTTAGCCTTTTTCTGATATCTTGCTCTGAGTTTCTTTCATTACAATTGAGATTCATGCTACAATGATATTCATGCAACTATTGCACCAATGGTTATGTGATGCCATCCAAGTCATTGTACTTCACAGGATTCACTGCTAGGAAATACTGATGGATATTTTTCTGTACTAGTATAGTTTATAACACCTTCCAGTCCTGTGGAAGCTATACCTTAGCAATGAAGCTATGAGTCCAGTATCATCTTTATTTCTCCATGTTCTTTGACTCAGGTATGTAATGTCTCTAAAAATATAGTCTTACTATCTATTTCTGATCAGAAACTGTGTCTTAAACAGTTTTGGGAGTCTAAGGAACCTTTGGCTAATGCCTCCAAAATAAATATCGCAATCTTTTCTCCATCTCTGCCTCTCTCTCCCTCTCTCTTCCTATGTGTATGAATATTTCTCTAGTACTCTTTATTTTCAATGCATGGACATAATTCCATTATTAGATAAATCTAACCACATTTAATAATATACCTTCTACATATTGATACAATATCCAACATTGTTTTAACCAAGGCTCCCATTTACTTCCCACCTGATTTCTAGTGTCTGTGCCATTGATAGTATGCCTTCTCAGGCCCTCCTCCAAGAGTGCCCAGATAGAATGCCTCCTAACAGGTTATTTCCACTAATTCTGAGCCACTATTAAAGCTACAGCTTTTAAATTAGCCCTGTACTGCCTGGAAATGACCATGGGGGTCTTTTGGATAACTCTATTAGATGTAATCCATTCTAATAAGTAGAAATTTTATAGGGTAGGATGGCTATTTTTGTTGTATTTATCCCACTAATTCAGAAGGTTGGGAGACTTTATAACATCATATGTCTTCAATTATTTTCTTCAGTGTTTTAAGATTTTTCTGATACTATGACAATTATAAATGTGTTTCTTTATGGAATTTGCCAAATTTTCTATGTCTGAACCCCATGGAGTCATCTTAGCAATCTGTCAGTTCCTCAAATTTCTAAAGCCCAGGTGGTCAATCACTGAAAAAGCAAAGTAGTTCAGTGTTTTGGCCACTTGGGGAATCCCTTGGAAGAGGGGAAGGAAGGATTGTAGAAACCAGCAGGGCTGCACTAGCTGGCTTTTTGGGTCAACTTGACACAAGGTAGAATCATCAGAGGAAGAAGCCTCAGTTTGAGATCCAGCTGAAAGGCATTTTCTCAATTAGTGATCAATGGTGGAGGGCCCAGGCCTTAGTGTGTAGTGTTATCCCTGAGCTGTTGTTCCTACATTCTGTGAAAAGGTAGGAGGAGCAAACCATGGGAAGCAAATCAAATCAGTGAGCAGCTCTCTTCCACGGCCTCTTCATGAGCTACTACCTCTAGGTCTCTTCCCCATTTGAATTCCTGTGTTTGCTTCCTTCAGTGATGAACAGCAATGCTGAAGGGCAAGCCAAATAAACCCTTTTTATCCCCCAACTTGGGTTTTGGTTATGCTGTTTTACCACAGCAATAGACCCCTAAATAAGACAAATTGAACCAGGAGTGAGGTAGTGCTGTAACAAACCTGTGTTTTGGGAAGGATTGTGGAAGGTCTTTATGACTTTAGACTAGAAAAGCCATTGAATATT
>PVIH01027743.1:0-16398 GCA_004025045.1 Sigmodon hispidus | reverse complement strand
AAAAAAAAAAAAAAAAAAAAAAAAAAAAAAAAAAAAAAAAAAAAAAAGAAGACTGAAGGTACACAAGAAAAATTATGTACATTACACTGAGAAAAGGTAATGGCATAAAAACACAGCTCCTGTACTCACCAACAGAAATGATTATAAACCTACACCCAGCACTTTTGAGTGAGTCTCCTTTCTTTTAGGATCAGACTCTCACCTAGCCTCGACTTCCCTAGATGGAAGAAGAGAATCAAGTTTGTAGATGTGATAGAATGCTGATGGAAACATTTCCTTCACTTGACACCCATCTCTTTCTAAATTTCAATTAATTTCTATTTATGTGTCTGTGCGAGTATATGACCCATGTATATGGGTGTCCACAAAGGGCGAGAGAAGGTGTCAGGTTATCTGGAGATGAAGTTACAAGTGTTTGTGAATCACCCAACATGGGTGCTGGGACTGAACTCAGGTCCTCTGAAGAGCAGCAAGTGCTATCTCTCCAGTCTCATCATATGATGCACCCTTAACTTTTACTGTTTTCTTTATTACTACCAAATTTTGAATGTTTTATGTTAGCATTTTTCATGTGTTTGGTTTCACTTGTCTGTTTATTAGGCTCATATTGAAATAGTTATGTGATTTTAATTTTTCTCTCTTTCTTTCTTTTCCTTTTTGAAACTGTATTTAGTCACTCTTGACTCTGTGAAACCAGAGATGCACTCACATACTCTTTCTGCAGTTTAGCACATAGACTAATTTTTCAGTGCTAAATAAAATAGCAATATTGTGTTGGAATACTTAATTTCCTTATGAGATTCGTTTAAAGAAGTTGATAAGCCAAGCTTAATAAACTTAAAATGGGCTGTATTTGCTCCCCATCAGTTGTCTGAACACTGCTTCCTCTTCCAATAAGAAAGGAAACGCTCAGTTAATTAGTTCCTCATATACCACAATAAAATTAATGTTTAGGAATTAAATACCACCAACTTCCTCAGGCAAACTTGTTGACATGTTCCTGTTTCTAGTTAATGCCACATGTTTCATTGCTTGATGGGAGACTGTGTGGGTTCCATTGTGTCTCTCTGGTGCACAGGGTCCATGAGCTGGCATTTAGAAGACCACATGCTAATTTCTGATTTAACATCATTCACAGTGTCAGCTGACACATGCCATAGGCAATGAGATCAAGTAATCACCAAAGAACAAACCAAAACACCATCCATGTGATGCACATTTATTAAACCAGCGGAGGAGGAAACTAAGTCCTGATGATCAAAGATTGTAGGCTCCATGTTCATCAGCAGAGGAAGGGAGATCTGATCATGTCTTAAAGCTTCTGTATTGTGTTAAAATAATTGGGATTAATTTCCTCCCTGGACCTCTAACTCTTCCTTCCCCAAATTTTGTAAGTTAAAGCTTTTGTAGGAATCCGATTTAGTTGCTGAGTTTGAAAGCGTTTATTTCCGTTAAAAAAAAAAAAAAAATCATTTTGAGCCAGTCATGGTAAAATGTGTCTACAGTAGGAAAAAGTGCGTAATGTCAGGGAAAGTCTGTCTGGCAGACAGGATATCATATTCCCTCACAGACAGGAAGCAGAGAGAAGAGGAGAGGAAGTAGAGCAAAGCTGTGAAGCCCACCTGTGGTGATGTATTTCCTAAATCAAGGCTCTACCTACTAAGGGTTCTACACCTGTCTTAAACAGCACCTCCACCTGGAGACTAGGTGTTCGAATGCAAGCCTATGGGAGACACTTTTTATTCAAATCACCACACTTGTTGGAAGAGGAGCAAAGCAGCAGAATTAAAACCTTATTCTACCTCCAAGCCTTGCCACACTAAGTACTCTTAATTTGTTATTGGCTATTTGGGATTGAGCAAATTTTGCCAAAACAAGCACAACAGAATGCCTGCAATCATACACAGTGAAGAATGAATTGGTATAGATCTATGAATTGATTATCTTCACAACAGTGTACATCAGCCAGTCTCTGTAAGTTGTGTTGGAATAAATTTTGTTATTTTATTTTTATGAAAACTTCCTGATTTTAAAGATAAGAGGAGAACAATGTTAAAACCACCACTACTACAAGGCAACACTATTGGGAGGAAAGCTCTGAAGCCCTCCAGGACCACAATCATTTTAATGCCATCTTTACAAGAAAAGAAAAATCCAATCACTCATCCTTATGAAGTAGGAAAGTCCATACAATCGACATATAAAAGTTTGCAAAATGCCAAATAGATGCCTCTTTATTTTCTTTAAATTGTTAAAAATACCCAACATGCTCCTAGAATTAACCTAGACCATCCTGAGGTCCTGGGCAAGGGACATTGAGTTCTTGTCAATCTAGCAAAGAGACTCTGTGTCAATGGTCATATGACACATTCAGTTCACACTTGTGCTAAGCAATCAAGCCAGCTCTTTTCCAACTTATTTTTTATTGTGCATAAAAATTGTTCTTTTATTGAATTTTGACTTTTCTCAAGATTTTATTATTTCCATATAAAAAGCCTCCCTGTCAAAATTTCCAATGGTTTTGACTATTAGAATTATAGGATTGAAAAATTTGGGCATAAATAGAGAAAAAAAGGGCAGAGGGCTAAAACTACCTGTAAGTAGATCACCTATTTCTCCTAATTCTCTTTCTAAACTCCATGCTGTAGATAGGGGTTCTCCTGAACATGAACAGTTGACAGCTGTGTAGAGGGAAAAGGCCCAGAGCCTGAGAAGGCAGCAGAGAAAGCAGACCTCAGGCTATCCACCAGCCAGTCTCAAAAGCCCCCTGCAAGTGAACAGTATTGGGTGCACACCAGCACACACACACTTCACATTTATTTCCTCCCTTTAAGGTAGGTTTGATTTTTTTTTTTTTAAGAGTGAACAACTTCCTCTCAACACAAAGTATTGCTTAAACATTTGTTTGAAGATATGGGCTCAGCAAAAGTCTCCCAGATCGTGGGTAGATTTTTTGTTTGTTTGTTTCACAAATTAGGTCTTTGCTCAGAAGATACTGTCCATACACTCGTGAACCACTTGGAGTGAATGAACTAAGATGTTTGTGTACCCACTTAACTTAAAGTTCAGAGCCAACATCTTAGGCACCCTCCATTCCAAACTTATTTAATGGGCCGTCATAATTGTTTTCTGCTTCCAATGAGCTAGTAATGTCAGATATAAATTAGGCTTGAAATTTTTTAAAATATTTATTTATTATTATGTATACAGTATACAGAAGAGGGTACCAGTTGTCATCATAGATGGTTGTGAGCCACCATGTGGTTGCTGGGAATTGAACTTAGGATCTCTGAAAGAACAGTCAGTGCTCTTAAACTCTGAGCCATCTCTCCAGCCCCTAGGCTTGGAATTTTTAAGGTATGTGCTGTAAATTTATTTTTCATGTTGTCACCAGCCTGCTGAAGAATTTGGACAGGGACTAACAGGTTTAAAACAAAAAGATTATTTGACTTTTGTTTTTCCTGAAGTGAGCTGGGTAAAATGGAGTTGGCCTATCACAATAGTGTTTATATAGGACTCTCTCAAGTTCATGCCTCCCCTGTTTTGTGAGGCAGTATTTAAGCTACTATTTCCACCATTATTAGTAGCTGAGTATGAAAACTAACTTCTCTAATCCTAAGACACTGTGAACTGACTATGAGCCTCACCCTGTAGCCCAGTCTACATCAACACCAACAATAATAAACAGCAGGTCATTATTTTCACCTCCATAGAGGTTTACAGGAATTTATTTATTTATTTATTGGTTTTAAATATGTAGGAAAATGAATGATTATGCATGTATTCATGAGAATGTGTGTTTTTGTGCTTGATTTTATTAAGTGCCCAAAAAGAATGCTAGAGAGTATTATCAATGCTTTTGTGGCTGGAAACTGACAGACTCATGGGTAGGGGTGAAGAATATCCTTAATGCTTTCTTTCCATGCACCTAGTCAGTTCGTTCTGATGTTTCTGGCCACTCAACCATGCTGCTATGAGTCTCTGTTGCAATCTTGCAGCAAGGGCTGTGTGATAGTTGTGTTTGTACACTCCATGGCAGGGCATGTTTTTATCATTATTTTCAAAACAGGAACAAATCCTCATTTTCTGAAAATAGGACTGGATAACTCTGGCTGTAGTGGCCAGGTTTCTCAGACTGTGCTTTCCGGGAGCAGGTAAAGTTCTACATTTCAGCTTCTGAACAAATCTCTATGTGCTGATGAAAAGCCTCTAGTTTTTGATCCACACAGTGGGTGGGTTTGCCAGTGTGTGTCACTGAGAACATTATACCACTCAAAAGACCACCATACACAGAAATCAGGCTGACACCTCCCAGGAAGCAGGCTGAGGAGTCAGGCTGGGGCTAGGATGGCAGGCTCTATTTTGCACCCCCATTTCCTTTCTTGCAATGTGATCATTGGAGAGGTGGAGAGACCACGTAGACTATTTATCACATCCATCCAGCTCCTTCTTGAGGCTTGCCCCAAGAACCCAGGTGTCAACAAGGGTGGGCCACTTTCTTTCACAGCCCTCTCCTGCTACGTTCTAGAGTGTGGCAAGATGCCAGGCAGGAGCTGGCCGGCAGCCGTGAAAGCTTTTGTTCTATTTTATTTCCAAGGTAACTGAAGAAGTGGAATCGCTTATAACTTAAACACTGAAGACTTGAATAGCAAACAGTTAAAATGCCAACCATTTTCACAAAGGGGAAATTTGGTTTGATCCATGACTCATTGGAGCTGGACAAATTCAACATGCCAGCTGTTAAGGGGAGCAGGAGCTGTGTGCTCCTGACCCTGTGTGGGTCTACAGTTGTTATACTGTTCACTCTCAGTGTGCTTTTCTCTTTTGCACAATATTTGTTAATGCAGCTTGCGTCTCTATTTGCTTAAAAATGTGCTTTTCTTTTGGAAAAGAAAATGATGCTGTCTGTGTATTTTGTAATGCAGTCTGAAGCCATGGATAATTTTTTAAAAGTGACTTTTTATTGTATTAGTAAACTAGATTACAAAAAAGCAAACAAATAAAAAACAAAACCACATTTGCTACATATGTTTCAAGTGAAGAGCAATTCTTTAGACAAACAGAAATAAAACTAAAGACCCTTTATGTTTAATAACGCAGAGCTTAGAGAACCAACAGAATATAAAATTCCATCCCAAGAAAAAAATTTTTCTGAGAATTTAAAACCTTTTGAATATAATAGCCATTAATTGTTCTTTTAAAAAAACAAATTCTATGTGTCTGGATTAAATGATAATCTATAAAATTAGAACTGTGCATTTGTACTATGAAATGGATAAATCAAGGGTCCTAGGCAGAAATAAAATATGTTGACTAATTTAAAAACTAGGAAATCAAAGTCAAGAGAAATAGTAGCCATGAAAGTAGAAAACTACACGGAAGCGGGCCTGGAGGCCAGGACACACAGAGAGGGGCCTGCAGGTATGGATTTTTGCACTCTAGCCGTGACATTTAGTCTAATAATCTCTTTACAACCTGACTAAAAATTAATCCCAATTTTCCTGTTAGATGATGTTTTGCATTTTTACTACCTGTGATTTTAACACTTATTGCTAGTCTTTAAATCTTTATAGTATATTGAACTATTGGGAAATCAGAGAGGAACGAGGGAAAAGGGTTCATAGGTTCAGAAAATCATCCCTGGAGCAGGTTCAAAACACCAGGGAGAATGACACATTCTGGTGAGAGGCCAGCATCCAAAAAGAGTACGGACTAAGAACTATAAGAGACATGGAGGAATTGAGTGTTGGTTATGTTCTTGCTGCTGTACAAAGTATACAAGAAGAAGCAACAGAGAGAGGAGGGGATTTCCCTGCTAAACATCTGACGGGGCGGGGGGGAGGGGGTTTGCCTTCCACTGAGGGAGTGTGAGGCTGGCTTGTCAGAAGACCATAGTCATCAATTAATGAAAAAAATGGAACTTGAGGTGAGGCTGTAGACCCTTAAGGACCACCCTCAATGATTCACATTGTTCAGAAGGTCTCCACATCTTAAAGGCTCCACAACTTTCTCAAACACCATCACCACTGCAGGATGAGACACAAGTCTATGAGGATGGTTTCACATTCCATCCACAACAGACTGTTGCTATATAGAGGATACAGAGGTCCCAGTCTCTCTACAGAAGTCAGAGTTAACTTACTGTACAGTGAAAAACTATAGAAAAGTATTTTTGAAAATGTAAACACCCAAATGATATGTATATGTTAGTAATACAATGGAAATATAAGGCATAAAACTGAGGTATAAAGGACAAATGCTGGCTTCTGGAGCACAGGAATGAGATATGCACTTAGAGATTCTAATGCAAACGCTTTCCACTCCATTTCTGTGTTTTATCTCTAAAATAAACATGCCAGATGAATGAACTCATTTCTTGCTGCTGTGCTGTTGTTAGTGTGGCAGCTACACTAAATGGTCCAACTCCTTGAAGCCGCATCCTCCACCCACTCAGGAATTCAAAGCTCAGTAGTACTTACTACACCCAGCCTTGTAGCTGAAACCAGGAGGAAGGAGGAATCCTTGTTGGGCAGCTGCAGCAAGGGTCCGCTGGTCAGGAGGAAACACGGGGATCATCAATGGCGGCAGCTGACCTTGAACCTGCTGAACGTGAGAGAGTGAATCAAAGAAAAGAAGCCATGGTGCCCCTTGCTTTAACTCCATCCCCTAATTTCAATAGTAAAACATAGTTCCATATTGCATCTCTGCCTTGTCAGAATGGCTAGCATGGATAAAGAAAACAATACTAAGGAAACAAACAACAGCAAATGTTGGTGTGATTGAAGGGAAATTTGGTCTATTCAATTAGTATGTTGCTTCCTCAAAATGCTAAAAACAAAATTTCCATGTGACCCAGATATCCTTCTCCTGCACATGCACCTGAAAAGTGCCTAGGCAACCTGCCACATGGATGCATGCCACCCATGCTTATTGTAGCAAAGGCCTGAGATCATCCTAGACATCTGTCCACAGGTGACTGAATCTAAAATCATGGCATACACACAGAAGAGTCTTAATCACCATAAAGTAGATCATTATGTGCTGTGGAAAAGAAACATACACTGGAGAGCATCAACTGAAGTGAAAAATAGCACTAAGACAAAATATTGCATGTTTTATTTCATTAGTGGATTTTAGATTTTATGTTAATATAAAATAATCTCCTTTCTATTATCTGTCTAACCCTAACCCTAACCCATCCATCCATCCGATCTATCCATCCATCCATCCTATTCATCCATCAATCTATCATATATCCATCCATCCATGTACCTGAACTCTGCTCCTCATGCATGTCTCTCTAGCACTACTACCAACTGAGCTGCCTCCTCAACCCCTAATTTTTTCTTATAAAATCAAAGCTAAGTTTGCACCTAAACTTTGAATTGCTATTACTTGGAGATAATTTCTTATCTCCACAAATAAAACCAAGATTATTTAATTTTATGAGTAGTCTTGAAGAAATCATGGTGAGGGTAGGGGAACTTGCTCATTTACCTTTTCTTTGAAGAGATGCAACTACCACCAAAAAAACAGAGAGCTTCATGTGGCTACAGAACTTGTCAGAACCAGGTCTAAAATCCAGTCCCTCTGGACTATGCAGATCCTTTTGATGCCATCAATCTCACCCCTCCTTGAAGTAGATGGCCTTTACTTTAGTATCACCTCTCATATGGACATGAGGTTGCTCATACCCCTCTCAACATTTGGAATTCAGATCAGTTAATAAACTCTCAGAACAGAATGGCCAGGGAAGGGGATGGCTCACTAGTGAAATGCTTGGCTCACTAGAAAGAGAACCTGAGTCTAATCGTGGAACGCATGTAAAAATAGACAGCATGCTCTTGTGGTGGTGTAAACTGGAGAGGCAGAGGCAGGCAGACACACACACACACACGACTACTAAATTAAGACTGTTTGAAAATTATACCCTAGTAGAACCATCTCTACAACTAAGTCATGCTATCATCTAATGTGAATTTATGAAGTAAAATACCTAGCTTTTTTTTTTTTCAAATAAATATTTAAGAAGGTCCCTAGGTGACTGGATCTGTTGATCAGTTTCTGTCACTGGACATGTGATTACTGATTTAGGATCTTGATAAAATTCCCATAGCTGACACTGTTCTTTACTAATTCTTCCACACCCTAACTAATTCAGCTTCTTAGAAAATATTTAATAACTGCCAACAGTGTGCATGAAATAGAGCTTGGCAGTCAGGACACGGTCATCAGGAAGAGCAAGCTCTGCAGATCTCTGCCTGCCTTGCATCTCAGCCTGTGTCTCTCTGCTCTTCTCCATCTCTGGGAATTCTAAGTTTCTTATGTTTCTCATAATTTCTCATTTTAAAAGTTTACCTTTTCTTACATTCTTGAAGGAAATTAACTCTTCCTCATGCCGAAGCCAAGGACTGTTGGAAGTTCCTAAGTAAGCTGTGGGAACTCTGAGTCACCTGACTGGATGTTCAGGCTCTAAGGGCATCATCTTGTTTGGGTCTTATGCTCAGAATCTCTGCTGTTGTGAGTTCCAAAGTGCAGCAGTCCTGCTGTGTCTATAAGACACCTTATTCCTATGCTCAGTCTCCTGCCTCTTATGATCCTTCTTTTTTTCTTTTTTAAAAAATTATTTACTTATTTTACATGCCAGTCACAGTTTCCCTTCCCTCCTCTCCTCCCTGTCCCTCTCACCACACCATTCTGTTCTCACCCACTAGTCCACTCCTCCTTTTTCTGTTCAGGTCAGGGCTCCCATTGATATCAACCACAGATGGCATATCAAGTTTCAGCACCTCCCCAGTATCAAGGCTGGGGAGGTAGACTCCCTACTCATGAGGTAGACAGCAGACACAAAGTTGGGGTGTGTTTAGAGATGGGGAGTGGATTTCAGAAGAATTAGGTGGAGAGGTGAATATAACAAAAATAAATAGTATGAAATTCACAAGGAATTAATTAGAATAGTAGAGGCAATGATGGGGTGCAGAAAAGTGGTAGAAACAGTCTTCCTCAAGGAACTGGTATCCAATGCCACATCACCCCTGAAAAAACACACAAAATTCAGTATGCAGACTGATTAGGTTGAGTTTAGGAAGCTGCACATATATATATGTATATATATACATATATATATACACATATATATATTCCATATATACAAATAACAACAATTGGTGGACAAAGAAGGCAGGACTTTGAAAAAGAAAAGGAGTAGACAGAGGGCTTGGCAGGAGGGTGGGGGCAGGAAGCAAGGAAATGCTAAAATTATAATCTCAAAAACAAAAGAAAGTTCATCTTTGGTTTTGTCTTTGTTTTATCCACCATAACAAAACTCCAAGCTACTTACAAGACTTTGGTTCATATGATGAGTCAGAGGATGAGGAAGAACCAAGAGAAAAAAGCAAAGGGGAAGGAAGAGAGAGAGAGAGAGAGAGAGAGAGAGAGAGAGAGAGAGAGAGGGAGGAGGGAGAGAGAGGATAGATATAGATAGAGGATAAGAATGCAAATAAAGGGTCCTGTTTCAGCAATGGGCATTAGTTGCAAACTATGCCTTTACCAAATGGTTATAAACCTCTCCACCTCACAGAGCACCAGAACCAAAGAGACCGAATGAGGACAATTATGTCAAAGAAAAGCCGAAGGCTTGGGGATCACGGCCACTACTTGTAGGACACAATGGAAAAATGGAAATACTCATGGAGATGCCATTGGATTGCAACTCAAAGGCTAGAGGATGCAGACCGCACAAGTAGAGGGCTGTGTAGATTAAATAATGAAGCCGAGAGACAGTCAAGGCAAATGGCATGAATTAGTTCAGGATGATACAGGGAGAAGATTACTGACCTCTCACTGCTAATGGGCTATGGCCAACCTCTCAATAGTTTCTCCACTTCACACAATGCATTTTGTTTTATATAACACATCTCGTTTCTAAGACAGCACAGGTTATGACATTATCATACATTTAATAAGAACATTTGAAACGAAGGAAGGAATCTTTGTATTAAACATACATCAAGGTTATGATGAACAGCCACATTTCAGATTGTTATGACATAATCAAAATGATGCCCAGATCTGCAGTGACCGTGGCTCTTGTTCCAATGCAGCAGCCACCAAACTTCTCAGTACTAGAGTCATAGGAGAAGCTTTGACAAAGCCTGATGAGGGAATCCTGGCCAGTCTCAAAGGTTGCAGATCAGCCCACAGCCCTCCTCAAAGCACCCTGAAGGTCACAGCCTGTACCCAAGCTTAAGAAGGCTGATTTGAGATAAGATTTCACCACACAGCCCTAGAGAAACTCAAACTACTGAGGAAGATGCTGCTATGGTACCCTGGAGCCAGGATTTCAGATGCTCATCAACCCTCAGCAGAACTGTTGTCAGAACGCTTTGTCACTGTCAACAACCCGTTGGGGCTTGTCCAAAGCACCATTAGGCATGTCAGCAGTGGGAAGGGACACTATTACAGGCCCTAATGCCAAGGCAATAACACACACTAAGTTATGCCCCTCATAAAATTCTTTCGAAGTGATTCTCAAATATATAATTCCATTTGCTTGCCATGTTTATCCTCCTGAGGCTCAAATCTGCATTGCATTTGTCCCTGTTGCTTATAAACTTTGGATAGCTTGCTTTCATCTGGTGACAAGTGGCCAAGTATCTCAGTATGGATTTTCCTTTCTCTAGTTCTCTTTCCAGATGTTTCTATCACCCTCCATTACACCCTTTGTCTCTACGACAATAGATCCTGAGGACATGTTTGCAGGCTTCCTTTTCTGCTTGTCCATACCAGAATGTGATCAGTAGCATTTGCTCTCATTTCTGCTAACCAATCCTTTCCATTCTTTCTTTATGCCAAGGCTGTACTCATGCTTCGAATGAATGTTTTTGGTTATCAGATACTTTTTAATGCATCCATTCTGTAGATCAGAAAGAACTACTGCCTCTTATAATTTAATAAGCTAATGCCTGAAAAACTAATAGGATGCTTTCTATATTGAATAATTTTTATTAGCATTGAGTTTCCCCTATGAACTACGAATTTATTTTGAAAAAAATCTCAACTTCTTTCTCATATTGTTTAACCCCAATTGTTGAAGCTTTCTATGGAAAATTAACTTGTACATTAACAGGCTGGATAGACTGGTAGTCCCTCACTGAAGAACATACACTGTACCAATTGCACAAGTCCGGAAACCTAGCTTCTCTATTGGCCAGAGAGGAATTCAATTTATCTAAGAAGCACAGCAGAGAACATGTCAGTGGCTTTGTGTTTTTACTCAGAGAGTATCTCTATATGGTTTCATATGTTACATCTTTGAAGGAGAAGGAAAGTAGTATAGAAATGTCAGGAACCCATTCAGCACTCATACTGCAAGCAGTCAATTATGCTTTATTATGCTGTTGTAATTACTTTATCTTTGTGTAATGTTTTGGTAATGAGTAAGAGCTGATTTTCCAGTATTACTATTTTCTTTTGCAAGCATTATCTGAAGTTTTCTTGTCTTCGTATTACATTTTAGAATTTGGAATGAATATTTTGATGGGAAATCAGCCTTTTCACAGTTCTTTTTGCTTTGAACTAACTCTAGTGATCTCCTCATGGGTTTTAAAGTTTATTTCTATCTGTGTGTTTGGAAATAGGGCTATATTATGTCTCAGGTTAGTCTCAAATGCAGGTTCATCTTGCTTCTTCTCCATGAGTACTTGTATTACAGGTGTGTATCACAAAGCTTGGCATAAATTAAAACAAAACAAACAATAAACCCTATAAACATCAGACCAACTTTGGTCAAATAAGTTGTTCACATCACTGTATTTAAAACAAAAACAACAACAACAAAAAGCTATCCTACCTAAATTTTCATCCATGACTTTATCTGATACACAGTAAGAATTGTGGATTCAGGGTGGTAGAGGCAAACAGAAAAAAAACAAAAACAAAACAAAAAAACAAAAAAAAAAACCCCAAAAAACAAAACAAACAAAAAAATGGAGGAACTAAAAATATCAACCTAGTTTTATGGTTTAAACAGTGCATGTTCTTTAGAACATAATAGAACAGATTGGAGACAATGACATGTTTCAATTCCCAATGAGGCTCCAGTAAAATATGTGCAATCCAAGTATGGGGTGAATCCATTCATGAAACTAAAGTACATTTCCAGACATACCTCATCTTCACAACTCAAAGATCCCTTACTTGAAAATTTGCCTATCCAAGAAATACATCAGGATGTACCTTTGCTCCTGACTGGATGTAGATAAGAGGTTAACAGGGAGGAAGTAAATGAGGATATATGCTCGCCCCTGATTGAACTTGGTGGAAAATATGGTGACTCCTGGCCATTACCTGGAGAACCCTGGAACAGACCTGGCTAGAGTTCATCACCTTGGCCAGTATTTAATTCAAGCTAGCTTCAGATTTCTCTTAAAAAAAAAAAGAAAGAAAATTTGCCTATCTGATGAAAATTGCTCATATGCCCAAATCAACAGCTATGGCACTTCCATGGTCATTCACGAAGTATGGGCAGCAGGAAACAGTTTTGCTGGTAGTTTAGTTGTTTGAAATGTTTCCAAGACTGGTCTAAGTTGCTGAGGATTTCTTTCACATACACAATGTGGGAAAGGTAGATGGATGTGTTAGACAAACTTCTGGTAGATATAAGTTACAGTGCTCAATAAACATCAGTAATGAACATTAAGGGAAAACACACACAAGATAAAACCATACAAAGGTGCACTTGGGTGGAAGACCTATGATTCGACCCATAAAGAGACTGGAAGGGAGGGAGGCTCAATCCACCTTTATGGAATGGTTCAGTGTTCACTACATTGGCATCCGAGCAGTTCTGTACAGATGATTCATATAGAGTGAGGTGTGGCCCTCATTCTCTGTGCTAGCTACCACTAAATTCACCTTTGCTAAAATTTAGCTCCCAATCTGGAGGGAGGAGCAGGTTAAGTCACTGGAGTCGAGACTTTCTTGACCCATTCTAAAATGAGCTAAAGTCATACTGCTGGAAATCTATCCTCTATATTTGCTACTTTTGAATATTTCTAAATTTTAATCACTAGTAAATACATTTTTATTTAACACATGAAATTCTTTCTAAACTCTTAATTAAGTTTTAAAATGTGTGACATTTTTAATTAAGTTTCAATAAACTACTTTTGTCAAAATTTTAGTCTTTTTTTTTAAATAGGGGCATGTTATTCACAAGTTAGAATATGTCACAACAAATTTACACAGCTACATTCTCATTTTTAAAACTTTAAAATGTATTTCATGTCTTAACACCTTGTATTCTTTTACTAAAGATGTTGCATATATTCTTGCCCTCTAAAAATTTGTGATCCACCAATTAACTATGCTGACATTCACAGAAAAGTATCAATTATTTTTTTTAGTATTTTATATTTAATAATCCTATTATATAACATTTTTGGTTCTAATGTAAGTATGCTTATGATTATTAATCTACTTCCAATTTGTTCTATGAATTAATCTTGTCAGTTTTTTTTATCCAATTAACATATGCTAGGCACAGTATTCCCTTTTGTATGTCTAAGATCTAGGAGATAAACTCATACTCATGTCTGCTCTGAGTTGGGTAGGACAAAGAGACAATTACAACTCAGAGTCATTAAAGTTAGCAACAGAAATCTGTGAAGAGCATGACTGGAGCATAGAAGAGAGATGCTGGACCCAGAAGCAGAGGGCAGAGTGTGACCCTGCTAGAGGTCCATGAGAATCCTCTGGAGGTAGCTGCAGGCTAAAGACGCTGGCTAGATCAACACTGAGTCCAGTGAAGGGTTTGTATGAAAATCATTCTAAGTGAATGGAGAAACATGAACACAGAAACAGGGATGTGGAAATCTACACAAGGGGGGCGGGCGGCAGCACCAAAAGCCTGGAAGAAGAGGCTAGAGGTGAGAAATCTGCCTGAGACTATGGTGCATCTGGGCACAGTACTTACTCTTTCCCCTGCAAGTTCTGGGGAATCATGAGGCACTAATTCAGTAGGGTAGACTTACACTCTGCTAGGAACATGAAGAGTTCTGAAAAACACTCACACAAAGCTGAAACAATGGAACAGGGGGACAGACAAGGGAGTCCTAGTAGGTGTGTACCAGGAGAAAATGTCAAGAAAAATTTACGAAGAAATAGCAAAGCATTCTGGTGAAGAATAAAACCAGAGATGACACCCTATTTAAGGATAAAGTAAAGAACTAAGAAAAAGCAGGGTTCAAAGTGTTCCAGGGAAGGTTACAACAGGCGTTGATGAGTTTTGAGTTGAGTAGATGCCATTCTATTTGAGAAGCCTTTCCAGTGGGTGGAAACTGGAGCCCAGGGCTGAGTGAGGAAATCACAGAGGTTCTGGTCTGAATATGGAGGTCAACTCAGGTCAGGGCCAGGGTAAAGATAATGAAGAGCATGGAGACATGAGAACCAAGGCAACCCAGTCCAAGATGGGGGAATCAGAGGCAGGAGAAAAATGAAGCAAAAAAGAATTTTATGAGAGAAAACAAATATCCGCCTTGGGATTGTTCTTTGAGACATGCATTAATATTGTCATTTTGAGTAGAAAGAGATGGAGCATTCTCAGAAGGTTGCAAGAGGAAGGAGGTGATGTGATGAGGGCAGTATTCTACAGAAACAGGCTAAGTGCTGAGGGCTGAAGCAAAGAACAACTTTTTGCATTCTCAGCACATTACCTGGATTCCAAAGGATAATTTTAAAAATGAAATGAAGAGTTTCTGTAGCCAGATTTTAATCACAGACAATTGATTGATAGGTTAATATTTATTACGGGGTTAATAGCAACTTACAATGGAAAGAATAGGCAGGAAGGCTGGATGATCTCAACAGAACTTATCCGGTCTTTTTAAGTGATGGGAAAGTAGAGAGAGATGTGAACGTGCATCTCGATCTTTAAGCTGTCCCCAGGCATGCCTAAAAGCTACAGCCTCATAGGTCAGAGGTGAATCTCCTATCTATTTTGACCAAGTGGCCTCATCTGTAGGTCAAGGTGATGATGAGGTAATGATGCACTTGATTCTACTACAAGTTTCACACACACACGGGCAAGAGATTGTGATGGGCCGAAATCCCAGTGGAGCAGATGATAAGGCAAAGTGAGAAGATTTGCACTCTGAACAAGAGTCATGTATCCTACTTTAAAATGACGATGTGAAAATGAGTAAAATGGGTCTGTGTAGAGAGAAGTAGAGAGAAAGGTGACAGAAATCATCCCCTCAGTGGTGACGGCAAAGCCAGATATGGAAGATGAGAGAGCTGGCCCAGTGACGCAAGGAAAGGAAGGCAGTTTGGGACGACCACTGTGAGAAGCAAAAAAAGATAAGCCAAAAATAATTGTAAGGAAAAAAAAGCACTAAGGATCTTTAATGCCTTCAGAGTTCGTGTTTCTGTAGTAGTTCTCAGAAAGCACCTAGACACTGAGGCTGGGTCCTAGGAAATGAGGTGAATTCAGCAAGGGATCATCATAAGGAAATCAAAGTGGGGCTTGGATTTAAACAAAGACAGAGGGGCAAAAAGCCTCGGGCAAATGGAAAAGGTGCAGGAATCCAGAGCTGGACGTAGCCCCTGTGCTGCAGGCACAGGGCTTGTGAGGGCTCAGGCTGCCCGGGGTTCTCAGAGCACATACATTTCTAATACACATGCCTCAGTAAGATGAAATTATAAGTAAACTATAAAATCTCCAGCTTCTCCAGGCAGTCCTTCCGAGTTTGGTCCGATGAGGACCATAGAGTTTAAGCTCACTGCTCAGGGATTCCGTCACCTACTACCAAAGCAGCCACCTTCAGCAGAGAGCTCAGCAGTCGTTTAGACCCGCACAGCAGTGCAGGGCAGCAGTTTCTGAGAAAATGAAGCATGTACTATGCAAATGAGATCACAAGAGGGGTTTAGGTAGGTAATGTGGAATAACTCAAAACGAATAAGGAAGAGCCATGGCTGTCTTTCCCTCCACAGCACAAGGAGGCTTAGGATTCTTAAGATAGTAATAGTCTTGAGTTTCTTGATTTTGTAGAAAAACACGCTGGTGTCTCAGTTCATCACACTTCATGCAACGATCTTTGGAAAAGGATATTAAAGAAAAATGTCTGTTTTATCTTCCGTCTCATCTACAAGGAGGCCTGAAGGCAAGCTCATGGAGGGACCAAGGGACAGACATGTTTGCTAAAACTGCAGCCCCTGCCTGCCTCATCCCAGACACACACACACACACACACACACAGACACACACACACACACACACACACACACACACACACACACACGTCACTCTTCCTCCATCTAAGACAAAGACAAAGTAGCCATGTTTTTGAGAACAAAAATGAACAGCCATGTGGGTTTTTTTTTTTTTTTCTTCATAGTATT
>PVIH01027741.1:0-16405 GCA_004025045.1 Sigmodon hispidus | reverse complement strand
CTTCTATCTTTAGTGTATAGAAGGGCTACTGATTTCTTTGAGTTAATCTTGTATCCTGCTACATTGTTGAAGGTGTTTATCAGCTGTAGCAGTTCCTTGGAAGAATTTTGTGGGTCACTTATGTATACAATCATATCATCTGCAAATAGAGATAGCTTCACTTCTTCTTTTCCAATTTGTATCCCCTTAATCTCTTTTCGTTCCCTTATTGCTTTAGCTAAAACTTTGAGAACTGTATTGAACAGATAAGGGGAGAGAGGAAATCCTTGTCTAGTTCCTGACTTTAGGGGGATTGCTTTGAGTTTTTCTCCATTAAGTTTGATACTGGCTGTCGGCTTCTTGTAAATCGTCTTTATGATATTTAGGTATTCTCCCTGTATTCCTGATCTCTCCAGGGCTTTAATCATAAAGGAGTGTTGGATTTTGTCAAAGGCTTTTTCCACATCTAAGGATATGATCATGTGGTTTTGTTCCTTTAGTTTGTTTATATGATGGATAACATTTACAGTTTTTGGTATGTTAAACCAGCCCTGCATTTCTGGGATGAAGCCTACTTGGTCGTGGTGGATGATATCTTTTGTACATTGTTGAATACGGTTTGCCAAGATTTTGTTGAGAATTTTAGCATCAATATTCATGAGGGAAATTGGTCTGTAATTCTTCATCTTTGTTGTGTCTTTGAGTGGCTTGGGTATTAGGGTGATTGTGGCCTCATAAAAGGAATTTGGCAATATTCCTTCAATTTCTACTGTGTGCAATAGTTTGAGGAGCAATGGTAGTAATTCTTCTTTGAATGTCTGGTAGAATTCGGCACTGAAACCATCTGGGCCAGGGCTTTTATTTTTGGGGAGGTTTTTAATGACAGCTTCAATTTCCTTAAGGGTTATAGGCCTGTTTAGGGAATTAATCTGATCTTCATTTTATTTTGGTAGATGGTACCTGTCCAGAAAGCTGTCCATTTCTTCTAGGTTTTCCATTTTTGTGGAATACAGATTTTCAAAATATGATCTGATAATTCTCTGTATTTCCTGGGGGTCTGTTGTTATGTCCCCCTTTTCATTTCTGGTTTTGTTGATTTGAACACTCTCTCTCTGTTTTTTTTATTAGTTTGGCTAAGGACTTATCTATTTTGTTAACTTTCTCAAAGAACCAAATCTTAGATTCATTGATTCTTTGTATTGTTCTTTTTGTTTCAATTGTATTGATTTCAGCTCTAAGTTTGATTATTTCCTGCCGTCTACTCCTAGGTGATTTTGCTTCTAATTGTTCTAAGGCTTTCAGCTGCAATTCTATTGATTTCAGCTCTAAGTTTGATTATTTCCTGCTGTCTACTCCTTCTAGGTGACTTTGTTTCTAATTGTTCTAAGGCTTTCAGCTGCACTGTTAGGTCTCTAGTGTGGGATTTCTCAAGGTTTTTCATATAGGCATCTAGCGCTATGAATTTTCCTCTTAAGACTGCTTTCATTGTGTCCCACAAGTTTGGATACGTTGTAGATTCATTTTCATTGAATTCTAGGAAGGCTTTAATTTCGTTCTTAATTTCTTCCTTCACCCAGAGATGGTTCAGCTGATTGATGTTTAGTTTCCATGAGTTGGTAGGTTTTCTTTGGGTTTTGATGTTGTTGAACTCTAACTTTAGGCCCTGGGGGTCTGATATGTTACAAGGGATTATTTCCATTTTTTTGTATCTGTTGATATTTGCTTTATGACCAATTATGTGGTCAATTTTGGAGAAAGTTCCATGAGGAGCTGAGAAATATGTATATTCCTTTGCCTCTGGGTGGAATGTTCTGTAGATATCTATGAAATCCATTTGCATCATAACCTCATTTACACTCCTTATTTCTCTGTTGAGGCTCTGTCTGGTTGATCTATCCAGGGTTGAAAGTGGGGTATTGAAGCCTCCCACTATTAGGGTATAAGAATTGATGTGGGATTCGAGCTTTAGCAGTGTTTCTTTTACATATGTAGGTGCCCCTATATTAGGGGCATAAATATTTAAGTTTGAAATCTCCTCTTGACCAATTTTTCCTGTGATGAATAAGTCGTGACCATCTTGGTCTTTTTTAATTGCTTTTAGCTTAAAGTCTACTTTGTTAGATATTAGGATTGCAACCCCCTGGTTGTTTCTTAGGACCGTTTGACTGGAAAATCTTTTCCCAACCCTTTATTCTAAGCCTGTGTCTGTCTTTGCGGTTGAGGTGTGTTTCTTGTAGGCAACAGAAGGATGGCTTCTGTTGTTTTTTCTATCTTGTTAGTATGTGACGTTTCATAGGAGAGTTGAGACCTTTGATATTACGGGAAATTAGTGACCGTTGATTCATATTTCCAGCCATTTTTGGTGGCAACTTGTTTGTATTTCCTTTCTCTAGGGTATTGTTCTTTGGACTTATTGATAGTGTTTCCTTTCTCTAGGGTATTGTTCTGTGGACTTATTGATTGTTTGTGATTTTGTGTGTTTTGTGATTGTGTGTGTTTGTGATACACATCTCGGGTCCTTAGGTTGGTATTTTCCCTCTAATACTCTCTGTAGTGCTGGACTGGTAGATAGATATTCTTTCAGTCTGACTTTGTCCTGAAATACCTTGTTTATTCCATTTATGGTAATTGATAATTTTGCAGGGTATAGTATTCTAGTTTGGCAGCCATGCTGTTTTTGTGTCTGTATAACTTCTGACCAAGCCCTTGTAGCTTTCATCGTTTCCATTGAATAGTCCGGAGTTATTCTGATGGGTCTGCCTTTATATGTGAGTTGGCCGTTTTCTTTTGCAGCTCTTAAAATTTTTTCTTTGTTCTGTATGTTTTGTGGCTTGATTATAATGTGGCATGCTGACTTTTTTTTTGGGATCATATCTATTTGATGTTCTGTAAGCTTCTTGTAACTTTATAGGCATTTCCTTCTTCAGGTTAGGAAACTTTTCTTCTATGATTTTATTGAAAACATTATCTGTGCCTTTGAACTGGTATTCTTCTCCTTCTTCTATTCCTATTATTCTCAAATTAGGTCTTTTCATGGTGTCCCAGGTTTCCTGAACATTTTGTGTTATGGCTTTTTTAGTTTTACTGTTTTCTTTGACTGATATATCTATTTGAGCTACTGAATCTTCCACTTCAGAGATTCTATCTTCCATCTCTTGAACTCTGTTTGTTATGCTTGTATCTGTGGTTCCAGCTTTTTTCTTCAGGTTTTTAATTTTTCTATTTGCCTAAGTGCTTTTTTTATTGCTTCTATTTCAGCTTTTAGTTCAGCTTTTAGGTCCTGGCATGTTTCTTTCATAGATTTGTTCATCTCTTCCAATTTTTTGTTTGTAATTTCTTCTATTTCTTTAAGGCTTTTTTTTCATATCTTCTTTGAAAGCTTCGATGATCATCAAAAAGGAATTTTTGGTGTTGCTTCCTTCTGTTTCCTCTTCATTGCTCAGTTCAGGTCTTGTATTTGTAAGATCGCCACTCTCTTCTGGAGTTACCATGTTGTCCTTTGTATTATTATGTAATTTTTTGCACTGACGTTTGCCCACGGTTCAGTGGTTCACGATTAACTGGCTCCTGGTCAGTTGTGGCACTCAGCCTTGTGTGCCTCCTGTCACCTCTCTGGTCAGGGTCTGAGTCTGTCCTTCAGAGACCCCTGTAGTTGTCTGTTCACTCAGTTCAATGTGGCGGTGGGTAGCCATGAAAATTCCCTCAGCAGGAGCTGTGGGTATGGTGACAGTCAGAGTTTACCGGCCTCCTGCTCCAGAGTGCGCTGGGACTCTGCAGATAGCACTTGGTCCCAGAAGCGGAACTGGAACCGATGGGATCTCAATTCTCCCTCCCTGGCTGGGATATAGGCGCTTGGGCCTGGTGACCCCTCCTCACCTCTGGGCGGGGTCTGAGTCTGTCCTTTTGCGTCCCCTGTAGTTGTCAGTTCCCTCAGTTCGATGTGGCTGTGGGCAGTCATGCAAATTCCCTCAGCAGGAGCTGTGGGTATGGTGACTGGCAGAGTTTATCTGCCCCCTACTCCAGAGTGCGCTGGGACTCTCCAGACAGCACTTGGTCCCGGAAGCGGAACTGGAACCCATCTAATTTCTTAGAGAAATATGCCACTGGTTTCTTCCAGGATCCCAGCTGTTGAGTCAGGACCCCTTTGGCTACCCCTCTTTGCTCATCTACGTATAAAGCAAATGGCTTTTTTATATCTGAGAGGCTTAAAGCTGGGGGAGATAGTAGAGCCCTTTTTACATCATTGGAGGCTTGTTGTTGCTACTCACCCCAGACAAAGGGAGAGCCAGCTTTCGTGAGGGGTATAGTGGGACCTCCACCTTGGCGAATCCTGGTATCCCGAGTCAGAAGAATCTTGTGATTCCCAGGAATTTTCTTAGTTTCTTTGGGCCTATGGGCAGGGGTATAAGAGCCATGGCTCGTTTGCATCCCTCAGTTAGCCATCTCTGGCCTCGTCTCAGAAGATATCTTAAGTAAGTCACTTCTTGCTGGAAAATTTGGGCTTTTTTGGCTGAGGCTCCATATCTCAGTCTTTTTAATAGGGCTCCTGTACCTTGGAGGCATTTCTGTTCCATCTCAGCTGTCAGTAGTATGTCGTCCACATACTGAAGGAGAGTCAGGTCTGGGTGGCTAACTTGAAAGTTCACCAGGTCTTGATGTAAGGCCTCGTTGAACAAGGTGGGGGAGTTTTTAAATCTTTGGGGTAATCTAGTCTAGGCCAGCTGTCCTGAGAACCCAGATTCTGGGTCTCTCCATTCGAAGGCAAAAAGAAGTTGGCTTTGAGGGCTCAGTCTTAAGCAGGAAAAGGCATCTTTTAAGTCCAGCACTGTATATTAAACACACCCAGGGGGCAGGGTGGTCAACAGGTTGTAAGGGTTAGGTACGGTAGGATGAATATCCTCAGTCCTCTGACTTACCTCTCTCAGGTCCTGAACAGGCCTATAATCATTAGTGCCAGGCTTCTTAACCCATAGCAGTGGAGTATTCCATGGTGACTGGCAAGGTTTCAAGATGCTTAACTGTAGCAGCCTCTGGATGTGAGGCCTTATTCCTTTTTTTTTTTTTTTTTTTTTTTTTTTGCCTCCTTGGTCATGCGATATTGGCAGATAGAAACAGGGATAGCTGTAAGTTTTAGATTTATCACTAATGGTGGTTGCTGGGTGGCCAGCCCCATGCTTGCTATTTCAGCCCAGGCTTGGGGATAGTTATTGAGCCATTTAGGGTCTATTTGTGGGATGTTTGAGGGGGCCTCGTGTAGCCGATGTTTATCTTTCAGACTTAGGGTCAATATTGGAGAGGATGACCCTTAGGGTCCGCTACTGAAGCCCCTTTTTCATGGAAATGAATCTGGGCCCCTACATTGGAGAGGAGGTATCTCCCCAGCAATGCATAGGGGCTGTCTGGTACTAGGAGGAAAGGGTGGGTGACTCTTTCAGTAGATAGATGGACCTCCCTCTCTGATGTCTATTTGTATAATTTTCTCCCAGTGACACCTTGGACCCAAGATGTTTTGGCACTCGAGGTCCTCTGGCCTGGGTGAGGACTGAATGTTGTGCTCTGATGTCCACTAGGAAAGTCACTGGTTGCCCCCCCCACTTTTAGGGTTATCCAGTGCTCAGGTGGGGGATCTTGGCCCTGACTTACCTAGTCTTTTTTCAAGGACAACACCTGGACAGGATTGCGTGTCTTTTTTTTTTTTTTTTTTTTTTGAGTGCAAACCAGACAATCTTTGACCCAATGTCCTTTCCCTTTGCAGTAGGCACTTTGGTCATGTTCCACCTGAGGCCTCTGTTTGTCTCCCAGGTATTTATTCTATCTAGGCCTGTTCTGTTCTGTAACTACAGTGGCTAGGATCTTGGTCAACTCTCTATTTTGCTTTTAGTGTCTCAGGTCTTTTCTCTGCTCTCGCTTCCTACACAATCTTTTTTTCTTTTCTTCTGGTGTTTTTCTTTTGTTAAAAATCTTTTCAGCTTCTCTCACTAGATCTTGCAGAGTATATCCCTGCAGCCCCTCTAGACGCTGTAGCTTAGTGCAGACATTGGGCACATACTGTCCGATGAAGGACATGATGACCTCAGCCTGTATATCCTGGGGATCGAAGGGAGTATACATACGGTATCTCTCTATCAGCCTCTCTAAAAACCCCACTGGGGTTTCCTCTGACCCTTGGACTATAGCATGAACCTTAGCCACATTGGTGGGGTGTCTGCCTGCCCCTTTGAGACCTGCCATGAGAATCTGGCGATAGAGATGAAGTCAATCCCTACCGGCCCTGGTGTTGAAGTCCCAGTTAGGGCAAGTCAAGGAAAAAGCATCGTCGATCTCATTCGGCAGTTGAGTGGGTCTACCATCGTCCCCTGGCACATTTTTGAGAGCCTCCCAGAAGACACGCTGTCTCTCCTCTGTCATGAGGAGGGTCTACAAAAGCTGCTGGCAATCTTCCCATGTGGACTGATGAGTCAGCAGAATTGACTCTATAAGCCCAGTTAATGCTTGAGGGTCCTGGGAGAAAGACGGGCAATGAGCTTTCCAGTTGTAGAGATCAGAAGCAGAGAATGGCCAATACTGTGTTTGGCCAGCCACTAAGCAAATAGGATAAGCTTGTGACATCCAGGCATCCTCCCCCTCCCTCGTCTGATCTCGATGGAGGTGCAGGCAGCTGCTGGAGGGGAGAAGGATCTCGGTGTGGAGATGAGTCCCAGCAGGAGGAGTCTGCATCATGTGTGACCTCCGCTGGGGGCCCCTCCTGTCTCTGTAGAGGGCTTGCATAAGGAGGGGGTTGGTCTATTAGCAACAAGTCCTCTTGGCTCTCGTGAAGAACCGGGGGCCTCTTCCTGTGGTCCTGGTCTCCCTGTTGTATTTCCTTGAGAGGGTAAAGGGAGGAGGAGAAGGAGGAGGAGAGTTAAGTAGCAGTAGTGGCAGATGGGAGAAGAGGGAGAGGGTTACCTGCAGGCAGGGAGATAAGAGGAGTACAAGATGGGGAGAGTGGGACTCCAGGGCCCAGGAATAGAGGAGATGGAGAGGAACAGTTTCCCCCAGGGAAGGGGGTCTCTAGCAAAGTCCTCCCAGACTGAGATGTAAGGCACTTGGTCTGGATGCCCATTGTGGTCCCTGGTGATAAACACCTGAAAAGTAACATCGATGTTAAAGGTTCCGTCCCTAGGCCAGCTGACCTCAAAGGTCAGCCATTCTGAGGAACAGAGAGTGCTCAATTTTTTTTCTTGACTTCCAGGGAGGCGTTGTGTGCCTGAGCAAGGACATCTTTCCAATGGTCTATGGTTAAACTCAAAGGCGTAGTTACTTGTTGTCCCATTTTAGAGAGTTTTAGAAGGACAGAGGAAGAGAATATTTTAGACAGACTCCAGAAAACACTTAGACAATTGACAAACACAATGCAAACACAATCCGCATGGTGGGCGACTCTGGTACAGACTGAAAATATAGATACAGACGGGAGTGGCCACAAACGGCTCCATTCCCTGGGAAGGGGTGAGACCAAGTCTCCCACCTTCCTCCAGACAACCATAGAGGAGACCCCCAGGGAGGGACCAGGGGGGCTCAGACTCAAGGCATGTCTTCCTGTCTCCCCCACTGGCCCAACAACATTGGTCCTGCATAGGCATAAAAATACAGATGACAAATCACCCAGACAAGAGACAAGAACACAAGAAACACGGAACAATTTGAGCTTGTTTTTACCTCCAACCGGTCCCAGAGTGGGTGTCCAGGGGCACCCCCACTATCCCAGATGAGCCCCCAAATGATAGACCCTAGAGTCAGGGTACTGTCCTCTTGGGAAGGGGGGCCCCAAGAACCCAGACTCCAGTCCAGTTGATGCAAATATCAAGAGGGTTTATTGTATTTCATCTGTACAGGCAGGCTACCTCTTTGCCTTGGGGATAAGAGAGTAGACCTGATTAAAAATCTCATATCCCTTTTAAAGGCTCAAACCACAAAATCACCATAGCAACTAGGGCAATACATGATTGGTCACTTTAAAGGTCATACTATAATCATAAGGTTGCTGACAATAGTCATGGGGCTACCTTAAGGTCAGCTGGGGGATTTTCCAAGAAATTGAAGAGGATATCAGAAAATGGAAAGCTCTCCCATGTTCCTGGATAGGTAGGATCAACATACTGAAAATGGCAATTCTACCAAAAGCAATCTACAGATTCAATACACTGTCCATCAAAATCCCAACACAATATTTTTTGGAACTTGATAGAACAATACTCAATTTCATTTGGAATAACAGGAAAGCTGGGATTGCCAAAACAATTTTGCTCAGCAAAAGAACCTCAGAAGGCATCACCATCCCTGACTTCAAGTTATACTACAAAGCTACAGTAATAAAAACAGCCTGGTACTGGCATAAAAACAGACTTGTGGACCAATGGAATAGAATTGAGGATCCAGACATTAACCCAAAAACCTAAGAATACCTGATCTTTGACAAAGATGCCCTAAATATTCAATGGAAAAAAGATAGTATATTTAACAAATGGTGTTGGCATAGTTGGATGGTAGTGTGCAGAAAAATTCAAACAAGCCTGTCACCCTGCTCAAAACTCAAATCCAAGTGGATCAAAGACCTCAACATAAACACAGCCACTTTGAACTTGATAGAAAAGAAAGTGGGAAATACACTTCTACGAATTGGCACAGGTGACCACTTCCTAAATATAATACCAGTGGCACAGACACTAAGACCAACAATCAGTAAGTGGGATCTCCTGAAGCTAGAAAGCTTCTGCAAAGCCAAGGACACTGTCGACACTGTCAATAGGACAAAATGACAGCCTACAGAATGGGAAAAGATTTTCACCAACCCTACAAGTGATAGAGAACTGATCTCTAAGATATATAAAGAGCTCAAGAATCTAGAGCCCAAAACCTTGAATAACCCAATCAAGAAATGGGGTACAGATCTAAAAAGGGAATTCTCAGCAGAGGAATTACAAATGGCCGACAGGCGCCTGAAAAAGTGCTCATCATCTTAAGCCATCAGAGAAATGCAAATCAAAACAACTTTGGGATACCACCTGACACCTGTCAGAATGGCTAAGTTAAATGACACAGATGACAGCCTATGCTGAACAGGATGCTGAGCAAGGGGAACACTCCTTCATTGTTGGTGGAAGTGTAAGCTTCTTCAATCACTCTGGTATGGTGATTTCTTAGAAAATTGAGAATCAGTCTCCCCAAGGACCCAGAAATACCACTTCTGGTTGTATACCCTAAAGATGTATAGTTGCACTCCAATGGCATTAGCTCAACTATGTTCATAGCAGCATTATTTGTAATAGCATGAACCTGGAAACATCCTAGATGTCCCTCACCTGAAGAATGGATTAATAAACTGTGGTACATCTACACAGTGGAGTAGTACTCAGCAGTAAGAAAATATGATATCCTAAAATTTGCAGGCCAATGGATGGATTTGGAAAATATCCTCCTGAGCGAGGTATCACAAACCCAGAAAGATAATCAGGGGATGTACTCACTCATTAGTGGACTCTAAACAAGCAAACAAACACACACACAAAAAAGCAAAACTTGCCCAAGCTGCAAACCACAACCTCTGAACAGCTTGCGATATGAAACACCTTGAACTGATTCTTTGGATCAAACCCCCTTTAGAGGATCACCTGACTCAGTCTTGATGTTGGGGGTGAAAACTGGATCTTCCAGATGTGGAGGCTGTAGTAAGCAATATTGGGACCATGGGACCTTGGGACTGCCTGCCCATGGGGGAATGGGGAGATGTGGAGAAGAGAGAATTACCTGATGTGGTGGGAGTGGGAAGGGACCTTGAATAAGGATATACAAGGATAGAAAATGTGGCTTCTTTATTCACAACAATAAAAAAAAGAAGAAAAAATTTAAAAAGATACTGTGCCTTTAAGTAAAGGAAATAATTAAGGAGAAAAAAAAGACAAAATAATTCAATATTACATAAATTGTTCTTAAATATACTTCATTCAATTTTCCCTAGTGTTTCTAATCCTTATCACGAGACATTTCTATCTTTGAATTCAATATTGTTACCAAGCTAGTCACTGTGACTAACCTCATATTTTATTAGTATTTATACTATGATTTTCTTAATTTTCCAGAATCTAGTCCACTTGTCACATTGTTAAGTAAAAAGTTACATCATTTTATTGTCAGAAATTGAGTTTACTTAAAGATAGGTGAATTTCAGATTATTTCAAATCTGCTAAAACTTTTAAAATGTGTTTTGCTTGAAGAAAAAAATTAATAAATCCTTAAATAGATGTATGCTATGTACTTCATGCAGAGGTGGTAAATAATGTGTATGTGCACAAATATATGTATGTATTTTTAGAAATAACTGAAAACATGAAAAATTCCTTACTAGAACAAATGTTACTTTGGAAACAACCCTTTAATAATTTGTAACATGTAAATAATTATCATGAAATAATCTAATCTTTTTTAATTCAGTAAAACAACTCTGTAAGCAATTTTTATTACTAAATAAATATAATGTTTTAAAATAAAAAAAGAAAAACCATATACAATAGGTACAATAGACTATACAAACAATAATTACATGAGTAATGTCCAGTTCATTAACAAATGACAAATACAAAGAAAATGTTCCATTATTTATCCTATTTTGGTGAGTCTAAAGGACTGTACCTAATTTACTTTCTATCCAATTTGTATTTCTACCTGAAAAACTATCTTTTTATGTCTCTTAAACTTATAACCTTAATCTCTAAGTGAATTTTTTTCTAAAGCCATCACTAGAAAACTAATAACTATCTCATGTTCAATTCCCTCAATGTTCCAGAAAGGAAATAATATTAACTAAGTGAATAGGATGTACAAGCAAGCCACTTTTAAAAAAGGTAAGAAACAAAACAGCTGGCTGCCTGGACAGTCACCCAAGGTTCTTCTGTGTTGTTGAAGTATCTGTCTTTGGCCTACAAATTCTCTGTGAAGCAGAATATAATATTCACAAAGACTTATCTTTTTCTTGGCAAGAGCCCTTTCTTGCCTATTTGCTAACTTTTGCCTCTGAGGTCAACTTTATATGGAGTTTCTTTGATGTCCATAGTCTTCTGTGAAGTAGATTGGTGCTGCCAGCAGTAGATGTTTTATTGTCACAAAAATTATAACTTACATTTTTAAAAGATCTTAAATGTTGTATTATGTAGATTTTTGTAGCGTTTGAAGACTTATTTATCTAAAACATATCTGTCTGACCTTGGAAACATACTTAATATGACTAAGTGTGATTGCAATGTCTAACTACTAAATTTAATTTCTTTATAGTTTAATTAATTGGTAATAATAACTTTCAAGGACAAGCAATTTGTATTACATTGCTAGATAAACTGTGCAGGTATATTACCTTGAACAGGCATAGAAATATATGTACAGTAACAAAATTACTCTCAACCTTGTATCAATATACACAATTTGTATACAATATACAAAAATGCAATTCAAGGTGATGGCTGGAGCTGCTGGCCATGTCGAGGCTGACCTCGAGCCCAAGCTCAGAATCCACTTTCCCTGCCCTTAAGTAGCTTGAGCATCTTGCATCTTAATAGTAGAAAATCAAACCAGATGCCAATGCTGCTGTTGTTAAAACCAATGCTAATGCAGAGAAAACACATGATTAAGAGAAAATGGACAGAGCCACTCAGTCTTTACTCAACAAGCTGATCAGAAACAATCTTGTGGAAAACACCAATCAAGTAGAAGTCCTGCAGAGGGACCCAAACTCCCCGCTCTACTCAGTGAAGTCTTTCGAAAAGCTTGGACTGAAGCCACAGATTCTGTAGGGAATCTATGCTATGGGTTTCAACTGCTCATCCAAAATACAAGAGAATGCATTGCCTCTGACAATTGCTGAACCCCCTCAAAACTGAATTGTCCAGTATCAGTCTGGTACTGGTGAAACTGCTACCTTTGTGTTGGCCATGCTCAGCCAAGTAGAGCCTGAAAACAGCTATCCCCAGTGTCTCTGCCTCTATCCAACATATGAGCTTGCTCTTCAAACCGTAAAAGTGATTGAACAGATGGACAAGTTTTACCTTGAACTGAAGCTGTTGGAGGCAATAAATTGGACAGAAGTCAGAATGTCAGTGAGCAGATTGTCATTGGCACCCCAGGGACTGTCCTGGACTGGTGCTCCAAGCAGAAGTTCATCGACCCCAAGATCAATGTGTTTGTTCTGGGTGAGGCTGACGAGATGATAGCAACTCAGGGCCACCAAGACCAGAGCATCCACAGCCAGTGAATGCTGCCTCAAAACTGCCAGATGCTGCTCTTCTCTGTCACCTTTGAAGACTCAGTGTGGAAGTATGCCCAGAAGGTGGTCCCAGACCACAACATCATCAAACTAAAGCGTGAAGAGGAGACTTTGGACACCATCAAACAGTATTATGCCATTTGTAATAACGGAGAGGAGAAGTTCCAGGCCCTGTGCAACCTGTATAGGGCCATCACCATCGCCCAAGTCATGATCTTCTGCCATACCTGCAAAAGAGCTAGCTGGCTGGCAGCAGCTAGCTGTTTTGTTTACCAGGTGGCTCTGATGAGTGGAGAGAGATGATGGTGGAACAGAGGGTAGCTGTAATTGAGGGCTTCCGAGAAGGCCACCATGGTATTGATGTTGAACAAGTGTCTGTTGTCATCAATTTTGACCTTCCAGTGGACAAGGATGGCAACTCAGACAATGAGATCTACCAGCACCGCATCGGGCGCTCGGGCTGCTTTGGCAAGAGGGGTCTGGCCATAAACATGATTGACAGCAAGCACAGCATGAATACCCTCAACAGAATCCAAGAGCATTAAAATAAGAAGAATGGATACAGATAATTTGGATGAGATCAAGAAAATAGCCAACTGAGAAGAAGCTTCACCAGCAACTGGTGCCACCCTCAGTACTGTCCCTCCCGGGGAGCCTTCTGCTTTCATGGCATAGGCCTTGAAAGGAACCTCCAAGACCAAGGCCTGAGTAGAGACTACCTACCTCATTCAGAATTATGCTTGGACTTGACAGAAATTTATGCAAACGTTGGAAGATGCTAGAAAATTTGTTTACATAACATTGGAAGATTTGACATGAAGACACAGAAATTTACCTTTTAGAAGTTCTGTCTTTTTTTTGCCAGTATTTTCTCATCATTATGCTAATCTAGATAACACTAGATAATATGCCCAGGATTCTTCATGACAAACCTTAGCTGTCCTTTGATTTAGATTGTGAAGGCCAGCCTTGTGAAAGTGACAGCACAGGTGAAAAGAAAGCACGCAGAAACAGTCTCCCAGAAGCATAGGTATGTAAGCCAGCCCCGGTGTCAGGAGGTTGGCATGAGGAGTCGGCCTGTGAGTGTTGCTTAAGACTTCGTATGCAGTGGCTAAGCTGAGTTACCAGAGCCCTGATAACCTTTTTCAGGAAGAGATTTACTATGTTGTACCAAAATGCCTGTGGAGCCTCTCTATTCAGGTTTGTGTCTCAGGAGCATGACCTGTTCTTTTCAGCAGGTACCAAATCTGTATGTAGTATAAGTCTTGTTATTAGTGGGTTTCTGGCTCATACTTCTGCAAGAGCCTTGATGATGTCATCACAGAGAATCAATGGTAGTTATAGCTTGCCACAAAACTTGTGTTATGAAATACTTTACATCTTTAACATCACCTTAACTATTGCCTGTGCCAGCCAAATAAAAGGGTATCTGAGATCCGGATACTCAGTAAATAATGTAGCTTCAGGTTTCTGATGGGCAGTCTCAATTTAAGCAGGCTTAGACATGGTGAGCAGTTGTGAAGTTCTTGGTTTGCATACAGGTCTCATGAGGTAGTTCTCTCAGAACTAGGGAATGATTACAGATATTGGGCATATTGATTGTAAAGGGATTCTGATCATCTGTGTTCACAGTGCCTGGAATGAATACAAAGGTGTGTGTTGAGGGGCCACAGCCACTTATCTGTCCAAAACAAGAATTTGCTCCTTTCTTTCTTGGCACCTGTGAGTAGAGAAGTAAAAGCAAACAATAGAAATAGAGAATGCCTCACACTTGGCTAGGCTCAAGTGCCTACAAAGTGACAGCTGAGATGAAATGAGTCAGAGCATCCTCTTCAGGTCATTGACTTGGACATGGAGTGATTCCTCTTTCTAAGATTTTTTTCATGTGTATGTTGTACTTGGACTCACACCCAGAGCCTAACATAGGCTAGTTAAGCACTTTACACTGAACTATTATTTCTAGCCATGGAAGAGATATTTTCTGTGTTCCTGTATCTTAAGGCTGATTGCTTCACCTGAGAAAGGGGACTGGTTTGCTTAATTTCACAGAGAGACTAACAGACTGCCATGCCAGTTCAGGCACTTCCTCTTAATAGGCATTTGCTCTTCCAAAATACTGTGATCCAAACCTGACATAATTAAAAGCAAGGATACGACTGAGGAAGTATGTAGACTCTTGCTAAGTCTGAAGAGGAAGATGAGGAAGGTGTGCAGCAGACTGTCTACTAGCTTCTGGTGGAAATATTAGCTCCACCGTTCTTAACCTGGTGTCTTGGACCTCTGAGAATTTACTGGCTGGGTTTCATGATGTCTGTACTAGTTTGAGCTTAAGTAATTTCTTGGGAAGTCTCCCAAAAGATTACACATCTTTTAAAAAGGTGAGAATCATGGTTATGGTTGACTTTGGAATGTCACTGATGTCATTGTGGGTCATATTCCTTCAGAGTCCACATTCATTCCTGCCACCACCTGTCCCCCCAGGGACAGCATGGAGCATTCAGGAATCTAAGAATGTGTTGAGCTTCCCGTGCCTTGGGCCCACAAATTCCTTGACTGATTTCAATAAAGTTATATGTCTGTGAAGTGATAAACCAAACCCAGGAACAGTGTAACTCAGGGAAAGAAGAGAGAAAGAAGCTCAGGGAAAGAAATGTTTTTGTCTAATGAAAAGGTTGGGTGGTGTTCATTATTCATAAACAATAGTTTTTTTTTTTTTTTACGTTTTTGGTTTTTGCTTAAAACTCACATTCCTACCTCAGTTTCCTGAGTGCTAGAATTATAGGTGTGCACCATCATGCCAGACCAGGATATTTTATTCTGAATATCATTTATTGCTTGTACCTTAAGATCTAATCAATTGTTGAGGTATAATTTTTGTTTGTTTTTTGAGGTATGGTGTCCCTGTAACCCTGGCTATTCTGGAACTTGATGTATACTCAACACTTCCACCAGGCTGGCCTTGAACTCTGCCTCCCAAGTGTGGAGATTAAAGGTGAGACATAGTTTTTACTGATCTTAATTATGAAGTGTTCATGTTAACTGAGACATTAATAATTATAAGAAGAATCTTGTGGTTGTTGGTATTAAGAGAAGTTAGATGTTATGCCTTAGGCTAATTATTATCTAGTTAGTCTAATTAAATTAATACTATTCTAATGTGAGTAACTGGGAAATCTTCATAGACCCAGGATTCTACTCACTTGCCAGACTGGCACAAATACACACACATCTCCTACCCCACTGCAGCAAAACAAGATTCAGGCTAACTACTTAGAAAAAGGTCACTGCTGGTAATTCAGTCTGTAGATCCATCTTCCTAGTTTTAGGAAAAGAAAGAGGATATAAACAGGGCAATAGGGCTTTGAGACCAAGAGTGATGGTCTACATCTATCAATCCCAGCATTAGCAAAGCTGAGGCTAGAGGGATTTGAATTTGAAGTCATCCTGATCTATGTCTAAAAAAAGCACAGGCTGAGCCCGGTGGTTATGCCTGCAATATGGGCATTTGTAATATGAAAGGAGAAAGTTCAGGCGTTCAAGGCCTGCCTAAGCTATACAAGGCTGAGTGGGAGCATGCACCTGCAGATAGATCTTTCCCCTTAATTATTGAGTCAGTGTCTAGGACTGACTGGTATAAAGATTTCCAAATGCTAGAGATAGTTTCATAAAGGTAAAGGATTTGTATGTGAGAAAACAGCCTTGTTAGTAACAAGGGGAATCCCAGCCCAGGAATATTAAAACTAAAGCTTAGAATGGTGGGATATGTCTTGTAATTTCAGCTTTTAGAGAGTAATTTTAATATCAGGAGTGCAGGGTCATCTTCAGATAAAAAGAGAATTTGAGGCCATTTTGGTCTATACAAGGCCCTGACTCAGAAAGCAAAAGACTAGAACACAAAGTACTAAGTACAGTGATGTATGTCTATAATCCCAGCACTTAGGCTGAGGCAGAAGAATTGCTGAATTCAAAGTCAGTTTGGTTACATAGAAATAGGCCAGCCTTAGCTATATTTGTACATTTTTACCTCCTCTTGACAAGGCTAAAAGGGATATACAATAAGGCAGAGAGTTAGCCAAAAGGAAAGTCAAAGTTCACAGATAAAATGTTTTTGTTGTTGTGTTTGAGAGAGCTTAC
>PVIH01027740.1:0-16401 GCA_004025045.1 Sigmodon hispidus | reverse complement strand
GTAGCGCTGGATTGGTAGATAGATATTGTTTCAGTCTGACTTTGTCCTGAAATACCTTGTTTACTCCATCTATGGTGATTGATAATTTTGCCGGGTATAGTATTCTAGTTTGGCATCCATGCTGTTTAAGTGTCTGTATAACTTCTGACCAAGCCCTTCTAGCTTTCATCGTTTCCATTGAATAGTCAGGCGTTATTCTAATGCGTCTGCCTTTATATATGAGTTGGCCCTTTTCTTTTGCAGCTCTTAAAATTTTTTCTTTGTTCTGTATGTTTTGTGGCTTGATTATAATGTGGCGCGCTGACTTTTTTGGGGGATCATATCTATTTGGTGTTCTGTAAGCTTTCTGATCCCCTGGCTCTTATAGTCTTTCTGCTCCCCTTCCACAATGGTGCCTAAGCCATATATGTAGGAGTTGTGTTGTAGATGTATCCTTTGTGACAGGGCCCCACAATTTCTCATTTGATTAGTTGTAGTATTCTACAATGGTATCTATCTGTTCAAAGAGAAGTAGGAATCATTATTTTTAAAGAATATTATTGTAAGGAAGTTCCAGTTTCTCTTTATTTAAACATTATTCAATAATTTATATTATTCACTAATCATTGATACTGATTTTGATTTTGATGAAATCAAATGCTATAATTATTTAGCTGAAATTGATCCAGCTTTAGACATTGGAAAGTCAAGTAGGTTCTTTGCATATTTTAACACTTTTATCTCATTTTAACTTTATAATGTTTTATTTAAAATGTATAATGTGAATAGTATTTGATATATGCTTGTATCTAGCACTGCAAATTGTTACTAGCATTTCCAGAATATTCTTTGAGCCCAGAAAACAGTCAATTTTCAAGAAGTTCTTATTTCTTTTTGTTGGGGAGAGGTATCTAGAAACCAAGGTCTTAATTTTCACTAGATGTTTTACATGTTTTCATTATTTTAAAATGATTTGCTCTAAAGTCTTGATGATAACACTGTGGAATGAGCTTTTATACCACAATTTAGGTTTTTCACTGGTATATTCATTTGCTTATCTATTAGAGTTCAACTCTGCTGAAACATTATCTTCTCTTCAAACATTATTTTACTTAGCTCACTAGTGATAGTTTAAGGCCTGGAGAGATGGGACATTGCTAAAAAGCACTTGCTGGCAAGCATGACTACTTGGGTTTGGATCCTGGCACTTATGTATTATGTGTGTTTACTCTAGTGGAGCACAGTCTCTATTTTGCCTTTATTTTAATATCTGGAATACCGCAAGATGTTTCTCAGTTTTGTCTTCTACCTTTGTTTTTCAGCTGGTTCTTTCTGCTTGTAACACAGCAGGGCATTTCTCTGTATCCTGTTGGTGCCCTCTCACATGGTAAGCCATTAAGAAGAGCAAAACTTCTGTGCACAATGGGGAGATTAATGCTTCTGTTATGATCCTAGTCTTAGATAGCTGCTGTACTGCTTATCCTCAGAGATGGATATTTCTTCTTTTACTATCCCAATGGTTCATAGTCTACCAATATGGCATCTATAACACAGTGTAAATCAGCCACATATCAATGGAGATCTTAAACATGAGCGAGTTTCTTTCCCTTTTATCAGCAGCAAGAAAACTCTTGCACACTAGTAATTTTCCAATTCTTCTTCCAGTGGCAGATAGAGATAGGGTCAATCTAAGTTGGAAGGATTGTTTTTCTTCTAAGTGGTAGAAAATCTAACTATTTAATAGAAGATTATACTTTCTTGGAGAAAAGGGCACTCAACAGAAAGAATATATCTCATCAAATTATACATAGCCATTACTATGCCTGCACAAGATTTTTCTTTCACAAAATTTGAGATGGAATACTTTATTATTCTTAATATAGTTTAGATTAATAAATCATAATTGTGTACACCTATGAAGTGTAATGTGATGTTTTTATGCCATTGTTTTAAGGGTCTAACTTGTAGCTGCTTGCTGGCTTTGAGCTAAATCCTTCTACTTGGAGTTGCAAGCATACATCACCAGATCTTTCTTACAAGGGGATGTTTTGATATACTCTCATAATATACAATGATGTACTAAAGCTAAAAAACACATATCTTACCTAATTATCCTATAATTAAAAATGAACAGTTGGAATTTACTCATTATCTTAAATATGATGATATGTTATCATTGCCTTTACTCAACCCAACATGCCACAGACCTTAAGACCTCTTATATTTCTGAACCTTTGTTCCCTTTAAATTGTTTTAATTTTTGCAATTATTTCAAAAATTCCATGCAATATATTTGATCATTTGTTTTGTTCTCAGGCAAGTACTCCCACCTTCCTACCAACCCAAGCAAAACCAAAGAACAAAAATCACACCAATTCCCCCCACAAAAAACATGGAGTTTGTTTTGTGTTGGCCAACTACTGGTAGTTGGAGAAGTTGATATAAGGTGGGTTTTCTATTTCTTGCCAATCTTTGCCTGCAATGAAGTATGCCAGAAACTTTCCTGTGTATTCTTTGAAGATGAGTGTAATTTCTGACTTGTAGTAGTCAGGTGGTAAAGTCAACATGGCACTGGCAGAACATGCTATGTATGGAGGGCATGCCCCTAAGCATGACTACATAAATTGGTGCCCACCCTTTCTCTTAAAAGGAGATGCCATGTGGTAGTCTGTCTCTTCTCTTCTCCTGTTTCTCTGCTCCTGTACTTGCCTGGCAGCTCTCCTAAATAAACTCTCATGTGGCCCTGGTAGTGTGTGTGTGTGTGTGTGTGTGTGTGTGTGTGTGTGTGCCTAATCTCAGTCATGAAACCAACAACCACTTCCTGGCCTGTATGGTTAACTAATGACTAACTCCACCCTTTGATCTCCAGGGGAGCTTTATTTTTCAGAGACATAAAACATCACACAACACAATTTTGAGCCTCAAGTCTCTATACTTATAAGTACACATGTACATATATATAAATGCACATGTGCATGCATACACACATACATACCACACTCACACTGAGAAATTCAGTCTGTCTATAATGACATTATAGAATTTGTACACGTTCATGCTGTTCCAGTCTGAATCTCTACTATTTCCTGTAAACTTTTATTTTGTACAGCTGGTACCCAATTGGTAGTGCTATTTTGAAAGATTTAAAGCTTTAAGAAGATGGACCCTGAATGGCAGAAGTCGCTCTGCATAAGCATTTAAAGATTCTAACACCTGGTTTCAGCCCCAAACCTTTTGCTTCTTAGTCTGCTCCATGTGAACGCCCATGATCCTGATACCATGGATTGAGTTTCCTCCCATCATTTTCCATACTACAATAGCCTGAAATTTATCTGAAACCCTGAGGAAAATAAGTCTTTTTTTCCCTTAGACTGATTTTTGGTCACAGGACTGAAAAGAAAACCAATATACAGGTTAACATGTATTTAATATTTAATAACTCAATAAAATTCCATTCACTTTTTCTTTTTCTTTTGTTTGCCATGGAAGCCATATTAGGTTTATTAAGGAGGGGGAGGGGAGAGGGGAAGAGAGGAGGGAAAGAGTAGGGTAGGGGCAGAGAGAAAGAGAAAAAGAGCTCCATTCATTATTTTTTTTTACCTGTTTGAATAATTCCTGCTTCTTCCTTTTATATTATGCCAAACTGAAACAATCCCACATCTCAATTTCTCTTTGGACAAGAGACATTATTTTCATTTGGAATTAAGTTCTTTTTAACTTATAACATTAGATTGTTGAAGACTTAACAATCTGTGGTATTATATATTATTAATGTTTTATTTTATAATAAGGCATATTTAAAACTCTGCATTTCAATACTGCAAACTAAAGCAGAAATCATAGTGATTCATCATTATCAAGCAAAATATAAGCATATTCCTAAACCAGAGCTATAGATGGTAATTAACAAAGCAATGAAAGTTGTTGAGTGAAATGATTGGGTCTGCATAAGTGTATAACACTTTTTGGCTGAGAACAAAGTAGTCACCCCAGGCAGTAATGGAAAATGCATCAGGTCCTCACAGGGCATCTTTCATGAGGAGATTAAGGACTTTTAGATGTTAATGCATTTGTAATTGAGATGTGGACCTGCAGAAAAGCTTTCAGGGATGATATTTTGTTTTTCTCCCTTCTTAGAATAGAGTACTTTGTTGCTTTATAATCTTATTTAATAAATTTCATGTTGCATACCAAAACATAGTTCTAAAGATCAGTAATTAAAAAGAAAAATGTGTTTAAATGACGACTAATTTAAAAAAAAATGAGAAACACAAATATGTTTGTATTTGGCTTCAGGGAGATGAAAAAATCTATTTTTTATCAATTTGACTAGTTTGACTAATATTTTTCCTACATATTTGCGAAACTAATTAGTAGTTTCCCTTAAGCACAGACAATTTTGTCTTTGTATATACTCAACTGGCAGATCATGTTCCTAAGGAAACCTCAGCAATTTTCTTTTTGCTTATGTGAATGTCAGTTAAATATGGAGAAACTTGCTCTGAATTGTGCTTTAGTAGGACACATACAATTTCCAAATATAAAGGCAAGAGACTCAGTTCAAAATAGTATGTAGTAATTGAACAGAAAGAGCATAATTGCCTAAATAGAAGTGAATTATTTTGAGTTCTTTGCCTATGTTTAATGTGTTGAAATTTAAGATCATTTTATATAGTATCAAATCTCAAAAGGTTTTCAAACATTTCCAATACAATCTGTTGGTAAAACACTTGTATTGTTCACCATGGAAAGGGAGAGCGCCACATTGACTAAGTTGGTTTTATCTCAGAGGGCTTTAAATAGGGCTAGAATATTGTTTTCTTTTTAATTTAAGTTTGTTTAAAATTATCTTTGAGTATTATAGGTATTAGGATTAAGTAAGAAATATTATACATTTGTTCAGAACATTGTATATAATTTGCATATTTGTGTAGGCCCATATAGTTAGCAAATCCCACAACAAGAATAGAACCATGTGTACTCCAATGCCAGAGTCAGTTCTTTGAACATACTAACTAGTTACCCTTATCTTCTCATGGTGACATGGTATGTGTGTACACACAAAACATTTACATATTCTATAATTTCTTTGTTTTTAAATATATCTTAAATATAGCTCTTCAGCTTTCACTATTCTGAAGTATTCAGCTCTATCCTTACATGAATGCCTGGAGCATTCTATCTGAAGCACTTGAAGTAGCAAATAGAAAGCTACATATCTCAAGTAAAGAAAGAGTTAAATAAGCTTGCTTAACTGAGCATATTCCTGGTATTAGGGAAAGAACTGGTATTGGTGACAGCAGCATCTACTGATTCCTGGGTGGATGTCTGAATCTTAGTAGAAAGAGGTTTCCACTGATGAAATCAAAAGGGATGCTTTCAAAACTAAAATAGTAAAAATTCCCAGGGAGAAATCAAAGCTTGGTAATAAGGAATGACAAAAAGTTGAAATGTGAGATGAACCCTTGCCATGATACAACACTATCTGAGGCACATAATCACACTGTTCCGTCATGTACAGACGAGTGTTCTGAATAGCAGCTTGTCATAACAGAAGAAGAGTGACTAGACATGGCTCTCAAGTCTACCTGTAGTAGGACTGTGATAATAGTCACTGTGCAGTATTAGGTGAAGATTAGAAGGACTAAGAGATCTTGACAGTCAACATGACTACAAGTAAAAGTATTCCTGTGCTGACAGGCTGTTACTTAAATACTCCTGAATCACTCACAAGAAGGTGGCAAATAGTTGAATTAGAGGGACTTTATAGAGAACTTAAACTTCAATGTATTTCATGGTAGGACATTAGAGTTACTCTTATTTTTCTACCAGTGAAAATTTAGCTTCAAAATATTTGCTCATAACTTCTCTAAGGCTAAGGACAGTGGTTGGGGAAAAGAAATAATGCAATAGATAGGTGAGGAAATATAGGAGAAGAATAAAAGACAGGGTTGTAAAGAAGAAGTGAGAAAGAGGAGGGAGAGATTCTAACTCTGTATATCTAGGTCTGAGTTAGCTTTGCTTTAAGAATTAAACAAATGCAGAGCAATGCAATGGGTACTTTATAAAGAACATGGTCTTTGCCTCATTCTAAATTGCAAATGTTCCACAAATGTCTGAAAATCATTTGTCTAGGCTGACTGATAATATTCTTGATGAAGAATAATTTTTTTCTCCAGAACTTATTAATGTAATCTTTAAAATATATAAATCCTGTGGCGAGCTCAAATAATTCTAATTGAAATGTGGGCCCTGCCAAACTGAGAAAATTAAAGTTCAAACAAAACCTGTTCATATATTTAAATTAAAAATAAAAACAAAAAGTAAAGAAAAACCAATGAACGTCTGGAAACAGAGTTTGATATTTAGAATGAAGAGATCAAAATAGGCAGATATCAAAGTAACACTTTGAATTAAGATGGTCTTGTTCAGCTGCCATTCAAAGATTTCTCTTGTTGGGATTAAAGTTGTTTCAGAGCAGTGAAGCAAGATGTTTTAAAGGGTGCAATTGTGTTCCCTAAGTAGTCCACACCGAGGCCATAGAAATCCTTCATAGAACCTTTAGCAACTCAGAGGTAATTGGAACTAAGGGTAGGAGTTTATAACCATATCACAAATCTTCTAACAAGTATTATGTATAGATATATAGCAATATAGAAATACATACATTTCATTAATGGAGACTCACATATATAAAATACATATACAAGTCAATTGATACACAGAAATACATACATTCATTTGTTTATACAGCTTCTATTCCAACACATTTTTTCCTTTCAGCAAGTGGCTCAATAATTCCATTTTAAAATAACTATGGAGTATAGTATACAATCACAAACCTTTTAGATTTACATATCTATATGATTCCTAAGTATATGGTACACTCAGGTAAAGTAGTGGAAAAAAGGAAGCCAGCCAAATTAGTTTTTGTTTTGTTTTATTAAGCCTGAACTGACCTCTGTCTAACTTAATTTACACACTCAGGTACTACTACATTCCTGCTAAATCCAGAAAATGGGATAAATGTATGTTAGTTTCTTTGACATGCTGTTATGTGATTTTTCACTTTTTACATGATTGTTTTAGAATAAGTGTTGTTACAGCCTTATGCTTTATTATAAAGTGTTCACTCTGGAAGCAATTTCTGCAGACACATTACCATAAAGAAGTTACAGTATAATATTATAGATGAATCTGTTCTTATTTAACCAGTCAGCCAGGAGTAATTTTGACTATCATATCTAGACCCTGGTAGAACTGCTGTCCTTTCCTAAAACAAACTGTAAAGTCTATACTCTGTTGCACAACCTTGAATTAACCATTAAAGTTCAGAAGTCCATCATGGCTTCCACTGCCAAATGACAACATTAATAAGACACCGGAGATGAGATAGCAATCAGAAATGAGGATGTTCCAGAAACTTACAATTGGCACTGACAAGGACATAGGACATTTATCTGGATGTGATTATTCTGGTTTCTTAGCCCAGTCAGGAATGCAAAAATTTTTATGGAATTAATTTGCTATCATCACACTGAATGCTCTAACAAAGCAAAAGGGTATAGATGAGGAGATGTTGGGGAGTACTACAGAATAATCTATTTCCAGGTACTATATTTGAAAATCAAGCTGATAAGATGAACAATTAACAAATACATTAATTCATCTAGCAAATATTTCCTATGCTAAGCTTTTAGCTATGAGGGTATGCAAAAGTATAAAAGGTCATTCCTTCAGTCTAATTATAAAATACTGTGAATATAGACTTTTAATATATGAGGATCAATATTGACAAGTCATCATGATTTAGAATCACTTAGGAGACTTATCTGTGAGGAATGGTCCAGTTTGGGTTAGTCTCTGAGTATGCCTGAGGGATTTTATAGATTAAGTTCATTTTCATGAGATGCATATTAACTGTGGGTGGCATATTTCCATGACCTGGAGTCATGGATTGAATGAAAGAGAGAAAAAGCTGAATACAAGCTTTCACTACTCTCTGATTCCTAACTGTGAATGAACTGTGTTCAATCACCTCTTGCATATATCACTATACCTTCCCTGTCACAATGGGCTATATCCCCCTAAATGCAATCTCAAGTAAACCTTTCTTTTGTTGGGTTGCTTTGCTCGACTATTTTGTCACAGTTGAGAAAACAATAACAATGCCTTTATTGAATGAAAGAAGCACAGTTCTGTGGATGTGTTATAAAGAAAGGTTACCTAGAATGGAGGTTAGCAAAGTAATTTGATGATTGAAAGATGATTATAAAAAATTCTGTTTCAGGCTGGAATTAAAGTTTACCCAACACATTTGTCCTTTCATTAATCATCTCTGAAAAAAAAAAAAAGATTTACACTAACTTAGGTCTCCAGAGTGGCAACTGCAAAAAACACTGCATACCAACTAGTGAAAATGTCCCATTATTCGTATTAAAAAAATTTTATAGTGAGTACAAAATTGGTTTAGCAACTAAGAGTACTTGTTTTTTGGAGGTCCAGTTTGTCAAGGAGAAGTGGGAACAAATGAGGAAAGAAAATGGTTGAGTGAGAGGAGCAGTAAAGAGGAAGAAAAAAGAGATAGATATCTTGATAGAGGAAGCCAATGTGAGGCTGGAAAGAGACCAGGTGCTAGGGAAACCCCCAAGAACCTACAGGATGTCCCTGCATAGGTCCCCAACGAGTAATGGAGGGGCTGCCTAATCAGGACTTCCCCTATAATCAAATGAATAACCACCCTAAGTGTTATCACAGAACCTACACCCAGCAATGCACTAGGTCGAGCTCTCCTTACAGCAGGAGAATAGGGGAGAAGAGTCTGTAGGAGCAATGGGATAGGGAGTGTGAGGAGGAGTCCCACAGACATGGCTGCCTGGAGCTCTGGAGAACACATTGAATGGAGAACAGTCCCTGGGGAATATAGGACAAAAAGCTAGGCCCTCCAAGGGTAGGCGACTGTTAATTGGCATGGGCAGTATGTAGAGCCTTCAGGGGTTAGATCAGACTGTGTTCCTATAAGTGGGCTAGCACCTTGGACCCCATTCCCTGGAGAGGAGTGCCTAATCCAGCCTTGATATTGGGATGAGAAAATCAGACCTGCCTGGAGTGGATGCACCATGCTGAGCTGACCCAACTTGAGATTTCCTGGTTTTTTTTAGGGAGGGGATTGAGATATGGGGTGGGGGCAGGCTGAAGGCAGACTGGGAAGGATTGGGAATAAGGAAGAATGAGTGAGCAGGGGAATACATAGAAAAAAAGACCTTTTATTTTTTTAATTTAAAAAAACCAACAGAATGTTTTAAATTAATAAAGAGGTACAATTTAACAATCTGAATCAACAATAAGAACAAACACAAAAAAGCGCTAAGAGGGGGAAGGGGCAAACTGTGACAGGTTCCTGAGATGGGGCTTTTGAAGAACATTCCAGACAGAAATTCTTCAGGATTTAATTTCCCTGTTGTTTTTCCACTTTGAACAGAACTGTCTGTGGGTTCCAAATATCCCAATGCTGGTGAAAAATTCAACTGAGTAAAACAAAACAAACCCAAAACTTCCAATAAATGGCAGAAGAGCCATGAGAAAAGATGCATGACTGTAACTTAGAACTAATAATATTGACCTTATTTGGTCAGCTATATTAACAGTGTCATAGACAAATGGCCAACACAATTTCAAAAATTACATAATGGTTTTAAGTATTTCAAAAATATATTTTAAATATTACTATAAGTTGTAATCCCTTTAAAACACATACAGTCCTTAATTATTAAATAAAAGGCTACATTTCTAGTCTTTTTAAAAAAAGTACTTGTTTTTATGAAGGTTCAGGTTTCAATTCTCAGGACAAACATGGTGGTTTGCAACTGTCTATAACTCCAGTCATAGAGAATCCAAGAATTCTTCTGCACTTGTCAAACACCAGGCACTCATATTAGGTACACATACATATACACAGACAAAATGTCCATATGCATAAAATAATAAAGTAAATATATCTTTTTGTATATTTATGTTTAAAATGGAAAGTAAAACCCCAATCTTAGTTTTCTGTTGCTGTGAAGAGACACCATGACCAAGACAATTTATATATATAAAAAAAAAAGTTTATTGGGGGATTGCTTACAGTTTCAGGGGATTAGTGTCCATGATCATCATAGCAAACAGCATGACAGCAGGAAGGTAGGCATATCTCTGGAATAGTAGCTAAGAGACTACATACTGACCCACAAGTAAGAGACAGAGACAGCTAATGAGAAATGAAGTGAGCTTTTGAATTTTCAAAGCTAAATCCTATTCACAAACATTTTGCAATAAGCCCACACTTTTTAATCTTTCCCAAATAGTTCCACCAACTGGTGACCAAGAATTCAAACATATAATCTGATGGGAACCATCCTCATTCAAACTACCACAGCCTCTTAAAGACATGCTAAAAGAAAATTTTAGAAATACACTGTGAATTATTCATACCTTGGGACTATTAATACATATAAATAACAAAAATTATATAGCTTTCAAATTTATGGTTCAAACTTTAGGAGCTAGAGATATGACTCACTGGTTAAGTTCATGTATTGCTCTTTCTGAGGACCTGAATTTATTTCCCAGTCTCCATATCAGGTAATTAACAATCACCAGTAACTATAGCTTGAGCAGCCTCTGTAGATACTTACATTCATGTGGTCATATAGATACATAGAAATATATATAATTCAAAGCACCAAAAATATAAAGACTCTTTGCTTAACATTTTCTTTTATTAGGACCAGTCTAGATACTGTTTTGTAGATTAGAGATAAAAATATGAATTTATATGTACAGCTGATTGTTTTGCAATTACAACAATAATTTGCTTTGCAAAAGAACAAATACAGTAGCTAAAAATCCAAGTCTACATTATTTACATATTTTGTTTATTTCTACTTGGCAATTTAAATCTATCTGAACCACTTCATGCTTCTGCTTTTCCTTTCAGGGTTTAATTCAGTCACATTTCTGGGCAAATTATATTCTGCCAAAAAAATAAGATTAGGACATTTCCTTGAATAATAGATACATGTTGAAAACTCCTTATGCTTTCATCTGTTGACTGATTCACATGTTACATAATCATAACTCTCTTTTAGCTCTAAGCTCTTTCTTTCTATGCCATTTGTGGATGTACAGAACTGATATTTTGTTTTTTTTTCTAACACCCAATGAAATTATACTATGATTCTATGAAAGTCTCATTTTCCTCACATGTATCCAGTATAGCTTTATATATCTTTATAGTGCTACTTTAATTCTAGAGCCTCATAAGAAAGAGATCTCCAGGTCCCTGGGTTATTGGAATGTAAAAAACTATTTTTTATTACTACTTTTAATGTGATGCTAATCTTTGTGCCAGTGCAAAATGTGCATAGTCAAGGAATCCCTGACTGAACATGTAAAGAGAAGATGATGTCCTGGGTGAATTCGTATTATTGGTGTGGATAAAGACATGTCATTGACCAAGGCACATATGGGTTTGTTTGGAAAGGGAAAGACTTCCTCTGTCCAAATATGGATGCTTATAATCAATGTTTGCAGAAATGGCAACTACAGTTTTATCCACCTAGATGTTTTCTATGTGAGAAAGCAAGCCTCCAGAAACTACCTACTGAAACCAGCAATCTCCCCCACCCAATATGCTTAATATAGAAAACATGCTTAGGTTTTGAATTGTGGTGGTACTTGCTGTAGCTATCTCAGGGTACACACAACTAACCTGATCCCAGCTACTTTGTATGAGCATCTGTGTCTATCTGTTCTTCATTACTTTACTATTCCAGTCAGATTTCCAGACTCAAACCAAGAGAGTTCCATTAAACCAATTATTCAATGTTTTTTTCCTAGGACTGTTCCATAATGCCACCAAAAAGTATATCTTTTCAGTTTTTAGGCAAAATAATTGTTATTTCAAGTTTTTCTCAGCTCTATTCTTATTAAGAATTGTCTAGATTCCTGGCTGTAACAGGGATCTTTAACAAAGAAAAATGTTGATGCATTAAAGAGTGGTAATATCATCATAGTTTTGCACACAGAGCCCGTGCCTGTACCCAGAAGGCCATATAAGACCCCTGTTTACAGACCATCAAAACTTCCTCACAGACTATCCAGCCTTCCATCAACAGGGCTTCTCTCCTCATCACCATATCCTGACCCACAACTTCAGCAGAAGCCCCCTGCTCTACAAAAGGCCATGCCAGTTCCCAAAACCCTAGAATCCCAGAGGCAAGACTGGCACTCTGAACCCCAGAGATCACATAGATCATCAGAACCTCAGCAGATACATCCTACAAAACCCAAAGACTTACCAGCCACCAGAACCTCAAGTCACACAGGTAAGCAGACCAGAGAGGAAACAGAAACAAATAGAAAAAAAAATTCATCAAAGAACAACAAAATCAGAAGTCAGCAACTCAATCTATAATGCCTAATCCAAAGGCCAGCACAGCATTACTATCAACAACAGCCTGGGCAAGATGTCACCACCAGAGCCCAGCTACCCTACTGCAGCAAGCACTAAATATTCTAACACAGATAGAGTACAAGAAATCAACTTTTAAGCAAACTTTATAATGATAACAGAGGTCCTTAGAGAGTAGATAAATAAAATCTTTTTTAAAAATCTAGCAAAATACAAATAAACAATAGGAGGAAATGAATAAATCCCTTAAATAAAGCCAAGAAGAAGTAAACATAAAAAAATAAATAAGATAGTTCAAGACCTGAAGATGGAAACAGAAGCAATAATCAAAACACACACTAAGGAAATTCTGGAGATGGAAAATCTAAGTCAGTGAATAGAAATTGTAGATTCAAGTATCACCAACGTAATACAACAGATGGAAAAAGGAGTAACAGGCTTTGAAGATACAATAGTAGAAACTGATACATGATTTAAATATAATGTTTAATTCCTGACCCAAAACATGCAGGAAATCTGAGACACTATGAGTAAATCAAACATAAAAAAATAGGAATAGAAGACAAAGAATTCCAGCTCAAAGGCCCAAAATATATTTTTAACAAAATCATAGAAGGTAATTTTTCTAATCTAAAAAAGTCATGCCTATAAAGGCACAAGAAGTTTAAAGAACATAATTTATATTGGACCAGAAAAGATAGTCTCATTGTCACATAATTATCAAAACACTAAACATCCAGAACAAAAATAAAAAAAAAGAATACTAAAAGATACAAGGAGAAAAGGACAAGTATCATATAAAGGCAGACCTACTAGAATTACACACTACTTCTCAACAGAGACTCTAAAAGCCAGAAGACCCTGGACAAATGCCCTGTAGGCTCTAAGAGATCAGACATGTCATCCAAGACTACTATACCCAGAAGAGCTCTCAATCACCAAAAATGAAGAAAACAATCTATTCCATGACAAAGTCAAATTTAAACAATATCTATTCATAAGTCCATCCCTACTAGAAGAAAAGCTTTAATACAAGAAGGTTAAAACAACTGAAAACCCAGGAAATAATCTCACAAGAACAGAGCCAAAAGAAGGAAAACATCCACACACACCCCACACACATTATACTACTGAAACTATCAACAATAACAAAATAACAGGAGTTAGCAGTCATTGGTCTTTGATATCCCTCAGTATCATTGAACTCAATTCTCCAATAAAAAGACACAGAATGCTGGAGATGAGATAAAGAGATGGGGAGAAGAGAGAGTGATTGGGAGGGGTGGGAAGGGGAAGGGAGTTTGAACAGGGAAATACATGGATAAAAAAATGAGACTTTATTCATAATAAAAAAAGACACAGATCAACAGAAAGGATGCAAAAACAGGATCCATCCTTTTGCTACATACAAGAAACACACCTCAAAGATATATATTACTTCACAATAAAGGGTTAGAAAAAGATCTGCTAAGCAGATGGACCTAAGAAGCAAGCAGATGTACCCATTCTAATATCAAACAAAATAGATTTCAAACCAAAATTAATCAAGAGACATGGAAAGACACTTTGTATTTATCTCAGGAAAGCAAGATAACCTTCAAATTCTCAACAACTACACCTCAAATGCAACAGTAACCATGTTTGTAAAGGAAATACTACTAAAGCTTAAATCACACATCAACTCTCACATTCTGATATGGGAGACTTCAATACCCTGCTTTTGCCAATGGACAAATTTATTCAGACAAAAGACTAAACAGAGAAATACTGGAGCTACCAGACATTATCAACCAAATGAACCTAACAGATATCTACAGAACATTTCATACCAAAACAAAAGAATATAACTTCTTCTCATAACCTCATAGAACCTTCTCCAAAACTGACAACACACTCAGCCACAAAGCAAGTCTTAACAGATAAAAAACAAGGACCCTGTATCTTAAGAGATTGCCACGGATCAAAGTTGGAATTCAACAATAACACAAATTAAATCCTACAAACTTATGGAAATTAACTCTCAACTAAAGTACCACTGAGTTATGGCAGAAATAAGAAAGAAACTAAATACGTCCTAGAATTCAATTAAAATTAATGCACACCACATTCATCTAGCTTAGCCACAAAATATTCAGCCTGCAAGATGAGCTGGGGCAATAGTGACACAGAACTTGTGGAAACTGCTAACAAATGACTGATCCAAATTCAGTCCCACACTGGAGAGGGAGACTTTGCCTGACACTGCCTGAATTACCAGGAACCAGAGGCAGAACAGGACAGAGGTCCAGAATAGAAACAAATATATTTGAAAATGAGCCAACAAAGTGATTTCTAATGATATTCTTCTATACTCATATAGCCCAAATGCCACCAGAGAGGAAACATCAGCAACCACTGGGAACAGAAGCCAGATGAACCTCACAGAAGAAGATAGAAAGGATTGTCAGAACAAGAAGTTTTGAGGAGAGCACAAGAAGAGAGGCCACAGAATCAACTAAACAGAGCTCATAGGGAATCACAGAGACTGAAGTAACAAATATGAACTTTGCATGAGTCTGAGCTAGAATCTTACAGTTATGTAGCTTGGTGTTCTTGTAGGACTTCTAAAAATGGCAGTATGTCTGGGGTGCGTGTATTACTCTTTTGCCAGCAATTGGGATCCTTACTGGCCACATCCAGCTATCATGTGAGGATTTGTACCCAGTCTTATTGTATCTAGAAGGAGTTGTCTATTTTTGAAGAAAAACAGAGGCAGAGTTGATCTGGAGTAGAGGGGAGGTGGAGTAAGAGATTGAGAGGAAGGAATGTATGAGAGAAGAATAAAAGTTTAAAAAATTGTAGAGACAATTTTTAAAATGAAGAAAAAATTCTACTCATATAACAGTGAAAGGCAATACTTTTTACTAGGATTTGTGAGACTGCACTCTTACACACATATGTTCATATATCTTTTAATCTTCTTTTGACCAATGTGTTTTTTTACAGACTTCCCATACTTTAATAAAAACACATGACTATATTTGAGTAGCATAAACATGATTATGAAATTCTCTAGAATTTATATATGATTTATCAATCTATACATATTCTACTATTAACTACTTATCATATATACATGTCCTAAATTATCACTGTTTCTATGAATCTACTAATGAAACTAAGGTGAGAAATTGTTGGTTTCAGGTTTTTATTATGAATAAAGAAGGCACATTTTCTATCCATGTATATCCTTATTCAAGGTCCCTTCCCACTCCGAACACATCAGGTCACTCTCTCATCTCCCCATCTCCTCTCCATCATGAGAAGGAGGTCCCAAGGTCCCAAGGTCCCAATATTACTCAATTCAGCCTCCACTGCTGACAAAACCAGTTTTCTCCCCCCAACATCAAGACTGAATCAGGTGTTCCTCTAGGGGGAGCAGGATTCCCAGGTGTCAGTCCAAGGTGTTTCTATCGCGGAATAAACCCGCCACCAATTGCTATGTTTTAAATAAGATTTATTTTGTTAGAATCACAAACAAAAGAGCCAGCCACTGCCGTACGGAGCCGCCGCACGCTGGAGCCAGAAGGGCCGCCCCTCCTTCCGCGCCGCCGCCGCGCTGCCCGGGAAGCAATGCCTCTCCCGTTTTCCGGGATTTCCACTACATCTCCCCATTTTGTCTAAATAGGAAAGTTCTAAACTAGGTATAAAACTACAAACTACAGGGATTACCATAAGACAGTGTGAGGGAAAGAGGAAGGAACTAACATAAGTGAGGTCAGACTACCGTTAGCAAACAACTACAAAGTGCAATTTAATATCTAAAATGTTGATACAAAAAAAAATGTACAGGGATTGTTTTAAGGCTGTTTATCCTAAATAATAGAGTTCTAAGACTCGAGTGTCTTTGCTGGAATGTGAAGTAATAACAACCTCACTATCTAATCTTCAACACCGTCAAGACCTGAGAAGGAAAATATATACCTAAA
>PVIH01027739.1:0-16401 GCA_004025045.1 Sigmodon hispidus | reverse complement strand
AGGGTATAGGGAACTTTTACTCTTTATATTGCATAGAAGAATGTATTCATTGAATTCTTGCATTCATTGCACAATTACTCTATTACTAAAAACCAAATTTCAGGGCTAGAAAGGTGGCTCAGTCATTAACAGCACTTGCTCCAGTTATTAGGGCCCTAGTTTGAAACCAAGCACCCACATAAGGAGCTAATGGTCCCCACAAATGCCTATGACCCCAGCCTCCAGAAAGCAGAGACAAGAGGACTCAGGCTCCATTTCCAACACCTACAGGGTGGATCACAGCCATCTGTAACTCCAGTTCTAGGAGATCTAATGCCCTCTTCTGGCCTCCACAGGCATTGCATGCATTTGGCACAGAAATATACATGTAGACAAAAGAACTATCCACACAATTTTCTTAAATAGATGCTACAAAAATAAATGGAAAGGCTCTAAAATAATAGAAGAGTATCCTTTACCTCATGAATTTTGTTAATATTTATTTTTTAAGTACTCATTCACTTAAAACTAGCTTCAATGTACTGGTGGTATGATTTTTAAATTGAGCAATTAATGCTTTGCTTCCCAACCATCAATGAAGAATTAGAATTATAAACAAATGCACTGTTATATGGGCCTTTATCTCATTGGAGAAAGTTTTGGAGTCCAGAACATACTTTCTTTGTATTGAACAGAATGGAAGCCTTGTCAGCTATCCAAGGCCGGAGATTCTGCTTTATTTGTTCACCTCTATAGACCCATTGCTGACATTTTGCCTAGCAAATGAATGACTACATTGAGTGAATTTTCATAGCCAAAGATAGAATTAACTAACCAGAGGTCTGTATGGTGAAAGAACTGGGGATTCACCATGTGGATATCAGAGATGAGAAGATTGGTGCTGCTCAGCAACACAGCACCTGCTCAAAATATGTAACGAGGGTCCCTGGGTGCTACTCATAGTTCATGTGTCAGGATGGAGGGAGGTAATTGAGAGCTCAATGGGTCTGAGCTTAGTTGCCTGAATGAATGACCCTGAACAAATCTTATTCTTTCTCTAGAACTTAATTTTCTTGTTTGAAAAGAGGTTTGGATTAAATCTATAGCATTTAAACTGTTTGCAATAAAAAAATAATACTTTTAGAGAAACTTGAGGTCCTACAAAGTAGTTTAAAATATAAAAATTCGTAAGTATGTCAGACAGTGTTCGCCCTGTGTTAATGAGTTATCTAAGTTTCCCAGAATTTTTCATTATGCTTTCCTCCATTCCTTAAATATTTTATAATGATCATGTATCATTTCTACAAAACAAATGTGAGCATACAATTTTAAAGTAATGATTAGACTAAGCAAACAAAAGTATTGCATGCATTCTATTTGGTATTATAATAAAAAACCCAGAGCCAGATATTAGGGGAAAAGCTGAAAGATTAGAGAGATAGAGAAACCACAGCCACTTCTCACCTACCCAACTCCTCTAGCCTATCTCCATGAAACCTCAGTGTGCAAGCCTCTCTGTCCTTGGCTGAAAAGGGGGTGCCAGGTGGAGCTGAACCCCTCCCTTCTCTCCCTCTGCCCAGTTATCTTACTTCCTGGCTCAACTTTCCTAGAGCAAGTATTAAAGGCATATGCCACCACTGCCTGGCTGTTAGGCCCTGAACTCACAGAGATCTAGACAGATTTCTGCCTCCAGATTGATGGTATTAAAGGTACGGGTCACCATTCCCTGCCTGTAGTGACTCGGCTCTGTGGGCAGCTCATCCTCTGATATTCCAGACTAGTTTTTTTTTAAATTAAATATGCAATATGTTACCACACAAAAGCCAAGCATGATGACTCAGGCCTGCAGTCTCAAATGCTTGAGAGACTGAAGCTGAAGGATCTCTGGAGCATGGGAATTCATTAGCTTGGGCAACATTTGAACCCTGTTCCTCCCACCCACAAGAAGGAAAGGATGGGGTAGGAAGGGAGAGAGAACTACAGGATGGGAAAAATTACAACTGCTCAATTGAATTGACAGGGAGGCCCGACACAACCCATATGACCTATCAAGTCTTATCTTGACACATGGCATAAGAAAGACATATGTTCTTGGGGATAGCACTAGTCTGCCTTCTCCATTATCAAATACTGTTTGTGTCAGAAAACACTACCCTCAGTGATGGATGCTACCTGTTAGAATTGATTGTGTACCTCCAAAAGATGTTGTCAGGATTCAACATGCTCTAAATGCATTAACTTCACTCACTGGAAAAAAGTTCACACAGCTTAAACCACCCATTATCCCTCACATAGAAATGAATTCCTCTAATTTTATTCAACCTTCTAAAAGCTTAGTTTTCTGTCCTTTCCTCTGAAAAATCCTCTCAGCTTCACTATAAAAGCTGTTTGTGTTTGCACTGGGCTCAGCGGTAGAACACATGTCACTTTTTCATTTTTGTCCACAGTCTCTTGCCTTAACTCATTACATCACTTTTTACTATATCCTTTACTAAATCTCACTACTATTGTCCACCCTCATCCTATGCAGGGGAACCCTTATTATGGATGGTTTTAGTTTATTGTCCACTTTTTATTTTTACAACTCGACATAATTCTCATAATTCTTAGTGATATATATATATATATATATTCTTTCACTGGCCTTTTTAAGGGTTTTAACTCTAATTTTAAGGACAGGACATATTTTTCACTGGCTCTGTGTTCCTTTGGTTCTTTGGTACTAGTTTTTGTAAGGATTCCTGGCATACCATGAGGTGAACCCAACATAGTGCTGGGTGAAATAAGAACTCCTGTTATGTAGCAGCCACATGGTAAAGCCAACATGGGGCTGGCAGAACATGCCATGTACAAAGGGCACGCCCCTGGGTGTGGCTATATGAATTTGTGCCCAACCATTCTCTTAAGGGGAGATGCCATGTGGCATTCTCTCTTCTCTTTCCCTCTCTCTCTCTCTTTTTCCTCACAGCTTATTTCCAGGTACTTGCTTGGTAACTCCCTTGAATAAACTCTTGTGTGGCATCTGGTGGTGTGTGTGTCTTCCCATGCACAAAACCAACATTTGTGTGTCTCTTCCCATGCGCAAAATGACAGTTTCAGAGTCAAGCCATGTTTCTTTGGTTCTGGATTAAGGGATAAAGTTTTTATTTGACTGGCTCAGGGCTCAGATCCAGGCTGTTTCTTTCACCAGCTCTGGTTTCAGGGCCAGGGCAGATTTCTTTGTATAGCCCCCCCTTTTTCTACATTCCCTCCTCTTTTGTTTAGTAAACAACCAGGGATTGGAAAGAGGGTTATCATTAGACTACTTCCTGCTGAATTGGGGCATTGAGGTTCTTGATCTTTATCCTCCAGCTGTAACCATGTTCTGCAGATTCTGGCTTCATAGCTAGAAGCTGGTAACCCTGTAATAATAGCTTATTAAAAGTCTGGTTAGAAATATTTTGGATTTGTTGTTGAAGAGATCTAAACAATAGTTTTATGAGGTGGTGTGGGATTAGAAGAACTAAGGAAAGGGAGAGCAGAGGGAATACGAAGAGTAGCATCAAGTTCCATATGTGACTATTAGTGACCCACTGGCTAGCAGTATCAAAGCTGTTTTTGGTTTGGAAGATCCATTTGGAGTAAGTAGCTAGGGAAGTAGTTAGTTCTGCTGTTCTAGTAGGTACACCTGTTGTTATACCCAGGGCTGCTAGAAAGGGTTTTACCTGGATTGCTCATTTGTCATGGCTTGCTGCTTATAAACTTGAGGATGGGAATTGACAAGGGTTCTTCACCAGGTACTACCCCTAATTTAGGAAACAGAAACACCAGGGCAGAAGTTTCAGACCACCCAACAGGTAAGCAGGGGTGATAAACTTGAGTATCACAGAGAATAGAGGCATTATGAAGGCTTGGACATAGGGGCTGGGTGATAGTATCAGGGGTAGGAAACTCCATTCCCATTCCAGAATGGAGTCAGAGATAGGCCCTTACACCCTGCCCAGCTGGGCTCCATCTCCAGGACAAACTGCATCATCAGACAAGGACTGAGGGCTTTGAAAACTCATTCCCCTGTCCAGACAAGAGTCAAAGATCTAACAGACCCCTTGCTCAGAGCAGACAGGAGACACACAATCACTCTAGCCACAACTGACTAGGAGCTGACTAATTGTGAACCACTGTAGCCATGGGCAAACTCCAGTGTAAGAATACACATAGCAATATAAAGAACAACAAGGCAACATCAGAAGAAACTGGTGGTTCTACAACACCAAGACCTAAACAGAGCAATGAAGAGGAAACAGAAGGAAACAATAGCAAAAACAACTTTATGAAGATTATTGAAGCCTTCAAAGAGTTTATAAAAAGTCCCTTAAAGAAATAGAAGAAAGTACAAACAAAAAATTGGAAGAGATGAACAAATCCTGGAAAGAAAACCAAGAAAAGGAAAACTAACAAATGAAAGAAACATGCCAGGAACTAAAAGCTGAAATAGAAGCAATAAAAAAAGCAAAAAATGAGGCAAAGATGGAAATAGAAAATCTGAAGAAAAAAGCTGGAACCACAGATACAAGCATAACAAACAGTTCAAGAGATGGAAGATAGAATCTCTGAAGTGGAAGACTTAGTAGCTCAAATAGATATATCAGTCAAAGAAAACACGGAAACCAAAAAAGCCATAACACAAAATGTTCAGGAAATGTGGGACACCATGAAAAGACCTAACCTGAGAATAATAGGAATAGAAGAAGGAGAAGAATTCCAGCTCAAAGGCACAGATAATATAATCAATAAAATCACAGAAGAAAACTTTCCCAACCTAAAGAAGGAAATACCTATAAAGATACAAGAAGCTTACAGGACACCAAATAGATTTGACCCCCCCCCCAAAAAAATTCTGCTTGCCACATAATAATCAAGCCACAAAACATACAGAGCAAAGAAAAAATTTTAAGAGCTGCAAAAGAAAAGGGTCAACTTACCTATAAAGGCAGACCCATCAGAATAACATCTGACTATTCAATGGAAATGATGAAAGCTAGAAGGGCTTGGTCAGAAGTTATACAGACACTAAAAAAGTATAGATGCCAACCTAGACTACTATACCCACCAAAATTATCAATCACCATAGATGGAGTAAACAAGATATTTCAGGACAAAGTCAGACTTAAACAATACCTATCTACAAGTCCAGCTCTTCAGAAAGCATTAGAGGGAAAACTCTAACCTAAGGATCCCAGATACACCCATGAAACCACAAACAATCAATAATCCCACAGGAGAAAAGCCCAAAGAAAGGAAATACATACAAGCCACCACCAAAAATAACAGGAAATATTAATCAGTGGTCACTAATATCCCTTAATATCAATGGACTCAATTCATCTATAAAAAGACACACACTAAGACGATGGATACAAAAACAGAAGCCATCCTTCTGCTGCATACAAGAAACACACCTCAACCACAAAGACAGACACAGGCTCAGAGTAAAAGGTTAGGAAAAGATTTTCCAATCAAATGGCCCTAAGAAACAAGCTGGTGTTGCCATCATAATATCTAACATAGTAGACTTCAAACTAAAATCAATTAAAAGATAGTAACAAGGGTAATGGTATTATTGTCTTCAGAATTCAGGATGCCTACAAGATAAGTTACTGAGGAGTCAAAACAGTCTGTAATACCAGAGAGAGGAATATGAAAGAGATAAGAGTTGGTAGTGACATTTGACTTGAAGCAATTAACAAGTGGTAAAGTGGGGGGATCTAATAGAACAATGGGTGAGGCCACAAATGGTGGGTGAGAGTTTGACCCTGGAGGGACACACAACAACATTCTCCAGAGAGGTCAAACTGAGCAGTATTCAATATCTGGTGTGCAGTAGTTAGGGTCTGAAACAAGAGATATTGTGACAGAGAGATGGATCAATATTACTAAAAAAGTACCTTCAAGGGGCTTTGTACCATTTCTTCAACTGTGTCTATACCTAAGGGTTGAGATAGTGGAATGTGTATCCTCTGTATTTTGAGCATTCCTGTTGGGTGTTTCTGATAAATGCTATTGTAAAGCTTCCCAATAACTCCCATTTTTCATCTGGGGTGCCATGGATCCTTAATCAGGATGTAAAAGATTCCCCATTCTTCATAAAAAGTGGAGTGTTTTCCTAAGTGTGCATCATGTCTTTTACAGGACCAATAAGGATAGTTCCATAGGTTTCTGGCCAGCATCTAAAGTAATCTTTAGTTTGATCATTGAGGGAGCAAGCACAGGGGACAGGTGTTCTAGTAATTGAGTTTGGTGTCATAGGGATAAGTATCTCTTTTTGACAGCCTGTTGGTGATAAGCCTCTAGACCCTACTACATGAGTGGTCTGGTTGAACTTCTGGGCATGATTCCTGAACCTCAAACTTCCAAACATAGCTTTTGATGGTGATAGGGGTGAGTAGAAAGAAACAAAATGAGAAGAAGTAGGGCATGACTCGATAGGATTGGGTTTGAATATTGACAGATTGTGATGCCTCATTCTTCTAAGATAGGAGGTAGGCTGTTTGAATTTGGTGTCTTCAATTTAAGAGGGCAAAATCCTGTTGGAGTCAAAAGATTATCCTGAGTTGGAGGTATAAAAGGCTTGAGATGGGAAAGATGAAGACAGTGAGAGAAGCCCATAAGCTTAGCAGCAGTTTGGATAGTAAGAATTACTCTGAAAGGGCCTGTCCATTTTGGAGCAATAGGAGGGAAGTTATGTCCTCGGGGAGAGATGAGCCCCAATATTAACAGGAGAGGGAAGAGGATCTGGGAGGGGCTAAGACAAATTATGGTGGGTAAATTTCCAAAGAAGAGTTCAAACATAAAGTGGTAAGAGATTAGCAAGAGGTGGTGGCTGGGATGTGAGACCAACGGGCATAGTTAGCTGTCCATACATGAGCTCAAAAGCAGAGATATGGAGGACTTTTTTTTTGGTAAGGGTTCTTAACCACAGGAGAGCCAATGGTAAGGGCTTTATCCAGACAGTATAGAGTTCTTGTGAGAGTTTGATAAGAATGTTTTTGAGGGAACAATTATTTGTTCAACCTTGCCTGAAGATGGCAGGGGATATGGAAACACATGGAATGTTAACGGCTTTGGCTAGAGTTTGAGAAACTTGAGAAGTGAATTCAGGGCTGTTATCTGATTGTAGGGAGGTTGGGACTCCAAAACATGGAAGGATATTCCCTAAAAAGGAGATTAGAAACTGTCTGTGGTTTTTTATTAATTGTAGAGGACACTTTTACCCATCCTGAGAATGTGTCTACTAGGACTAAAATGTATCTGAACCATCTGCCTGTGGGCATGTGAGTAAAATCAAGCTGCTGGTCTGATCCAGGAGGAATCCTCTGGCTTGGTGAGTGGGAAAGGTGGAATTAGAGGTTTGGCAAATTTTACAAGAAGTCATGATAGTCTTTAGAAAGGACAGATCCTCAGAGGTAGGCTGTAGGTAAGTTTTGATAAAATGAGATAAAGCCTGGTTATTGGGGTGAAAGATCTGGTGTAAATAAGGATAAAACTTGTGATTATGTGGGGATGATAATGAAGAGGTGGGTTGTAAGATGAGAGTATCTCGTGGTGTGTGAGAGGGATCCAGGTGTGTGTGAGAGGGATCCAGGCTTCCAAGGGCTACAGCTCTAGCTGCCTCAGCAGCTCAGTTATTTCCCTTGGAAATTATGGAATTGTTCCTTTGGTGTGATCGACAAAGGATGATTCCTATGTCCATGGGAAGATGAGAGGCCTTTAATGGGGCCATAATTTGGTCTGAATTGGTCCTGGATCCTCCCTTTGTTGTTAATAGTCCCTGCTCTGTCCAGATAGCTGCATGTGACAAGAGAATATGGAAAGCATACTTTGAGTCTGTATATAGGTTTAGAGATTGTCCCTTATGCTAATTGACAGGCATGGGTTAAAGTTATTGATTTGTAGTGTGGGATGGAAGGGTTTGTGCTTTAACCACTATGGTGTCTGAAATGACTGTATATTCTGCTTTACATACTCTTTCATATAGGATGGAGCTACCATGTATAAGTGGCCTGAGGTAGTGCTCCTTCCAGTATGTAGATAGGATAAACTAATAACTCTTCTAGGGTCTCAATGCATGAGTGTGATAGGAAGTATTCCAGGACTGGTTGGGGGAGAAGATTTGAAATCTTAAGAGGTAGGCATTGTTGAAAAGTTAGTGTTGTGTCCTCTACCAATACTACCTGAAGGGAGAGAACTCAGGAGGGTGGAAGTGTTAGAAGCCACTTGTATGTTAGAAGATGTGAAAGGTGGTGAGGACAAAGGACAGTAATAGGCGACCCAAAGGTTAACTTCTTTGATTCACATATAAGAAGTCAGCTGCTGCCAGAACTTGCAGACAGCCCAGCCTTTAACAGTTTGATCTAGCTTTTTTGACAAGTATGCGACAGGTGCGAAGGAAGATCCCAGGTGGTGACCCAGGACACCAAGGGCATATCCCTCCTTTTCAGTAACATACAGAGAGAAGGGGTGTGTTAAATCCGAAAGGTGTATGGCTGGAATATGGAGGAGGGATTCTTGAAACTTACAAAATGACTTGATAACAGGGACTAGAAGAAGTCTGTATGAGGGGCCAAAGGCTGCTTTATAGAGGAGATGAGCAAGAAAAGAGAAAGAAGGTATCCAAGAACATAGGAAACCTGCCATTCCTAGGAAAGATTGGATTTCATCCTTCAGAGTAGAGACTGTGAGTGGCTGGGCTGTTTTCTATCTAGGGTGATGGTGTATTTTGGAGAAATGGCTAATCTTAGGTAAGTAACCTGAGGAGTGGACAGCTGGACCTTAGAGGGTAAGACCCTGTATCCGCATCTGGACCAAAAGCTTAATAAGGTAGAGATATCTGCCTGGCTAATCAGCATGGATGAACTACAAAAGGAGAAGATCATCTATGTATCTTATGAGTTTGGATTTAGGAAGAGACAAAGAGAGTAAGTCAGAGGTTAAAGCCTGGTCAAATAAATGGGCTGTCTCAGAATCCATGGGGTAGGACAGTCCAAGTGCATTGGGTAGATATGTGAGTATCTGGGTAAGTCCAGGTAAAAGGCAAAGATATTTGTGACTGGGGGTCCAGGGAAATAGAAAAGAAGGAATCCTTGAGGTCAAGGACTAAGAAACAGAAGGTTTCTGAAGGATAATGGAGAGGCGAGTATAAGAATTGGTTATTACAGAGTAAAGGGGAACCACTGCTGAGTTAATAAGTTGGAGGTCCTGAACCAAGAGATAGACTCCATTGGTTTTTGTTTTGTTTTGTTTACTGCTAGTATAAGAGTGTTAAAGGGAGAGTGGAAGAGTCTTTCTCAAGAGACAAGACATAAGAAGCTTGAGTCCCTTAAGGTTTTGGAGAGAGAGTGGGCCTTCATTATGTATTTGTTCAGACATTGTAGTTGGATGATGACAGGGGAGTGGTTTCTGGCTATAGAAGGACGTTAGGTATCCCATACCTGGGGTTCTACTTGAGAGGCTGGTAAAGGAAAAGAAATATCAGAATGTTTGGTTTGCAGCAGAAGAAGGGGAATAGGTGGTGAGCCTGATGTTAGTAGTATGGAGGGAGCAAGGGAAATAGAAGTTCCCATTTTAGCCAGGGGGTCCTTCCCCAGCAAGGGGACAGGCTAAGTTGGTTCCACTGGGTGAGAGGAATATCCCTAAAGATGCAGCTAAGTGGTGAGGTTTGATGAACTTGGCAAGGTTTTTCCCCTACTCCTACAATAGAGGAACAAGAGGGTAAAGTGAACCCCCAAAATTTTATCTTTATTTCAAAATAAAAATTCTATGTAACATCTTACCCCTCAGTTGTTTGGACTCCTATAGTACAAAGAGTTTGTCTCTGGCTATTGTTAGCTGGTCACACCCCTAATCATTTCCTAGACATTTTCATCATAAATTGCCACACCACCTTAAGAATCTCTTTTTTTTTCCAAGACAGGTCTTCTCTGAATAGATTTAGTGCCTGGCCTGGAACTTTGTAGACTAGGCTGGCCTTGAACTCAAAGAGATCTGCCTGCTTCTTCTCCCTAGTGCTGGGATTAAAGGTGTGTGTCACTATTGCCTGGTAAGAATCTGATATAAGCATCCTGCTTGCTTCTTTTTCTTCCTCATTCCATCTACAGTCTCCCACATATAAGTCTTTTACTCCCTACAGCAACCTCCCAGCCTTACTTCCATGTTTATGTGAGTTGAAACTCATGGCCACAATTATAATCACTCTTGGCATCCATCCTCAGCTCCATATCTTCCCCTCCTACCATTCATTTTTTTCCTTTGTTTTATTATGAATAAAGTCATATTTTTTATCCATGTATATCCTTGTTCAAACTTCCTTCCTCCTCCTACCCCTTCCAGTCACTCTTTCTTCTTTCCAACACTTTATCTCCTCTCCAGCAAGGGCAGGAGGTCCCAAGGTCCCAATATGGCTTAGTTCAGCATCCACTCCTGGTAGATCCACTTTCCTCACCCCAACATCAAGACTGGGCCAGGTGTTCCTCTGGAGGGAGTGGGATCCAAGGTGCTGGACCACGGTGTTTCAGATCCCAAGCTGTTCAGTGGTTGTGGTTTGCAGCTTAGACATACTTTGCTTTTTGCTTTTTTGTTTAAAGTCTACTAATGAGTGAGTACATTCCCTGTTTATCTTTCTGGGCTTGTAATACCTCACTCAGGAAGATATTCTCCAAATCCATCCTTTTGCCTGCAAATTTTAGGATATCATTTTTTTCTTACTGCTGAACAGTACTCCATTGTGTAAATGTACCACAGGTTGTTAATCCATTCTTCAGTTGAGGGACATCTAGGTTGTTTCCAATTTCTTGCTATTACAAATAATGCTGCTATGGACATATTTGATCTAATACCTTTGGAGTGCAAATGTACATTTTAGGGTATATGCCCAGTAGTGGTATTGCTGGATCCTTGGGGAGTTGGACCCCCAGTTTTCTGAGAAACCACCATAATGCATTCCAGAGTGGTTGAACAAGCTTACACTCCCACCAACAATGGAGGAGTGTTCCCCTTGCTCCACAACCTCTCCAGCATAGGCTGTCATTTGTCTTTTATCTTACCCAATCTGACAGGTATCTCAAAGTTGTTTTGATTTGCATTTCTCTGATGGCTAAAGAGATTGAACATTTTTTCAAGGGCCTTTCAGCCATTTGTAATTCTTCTGCTGAGAATTCCCTGTTTAGTTCTGAACCCCATTTTTGATTGGATTATTCAAGGTTTTGGGCTCTAATTTCTTGAGTTGTCTATATATTTTAGAGATCTGTCACTTGTAGAGTTGGTGAAAATCTTCTCCCATTCTGTAGGCCTATTGACTGTGTCTTTGGCTTTACAGAACTTCTCAGTTTCATGAGGTCCCACTTACTGATTGTTGTTCTTAGTGTCTGTGCTACTGGTGTTATATTTAGGAAGTGGTCACCAGTGCCAATGCGTTGGAGGGTATTTCCCACTTTCTTTTCTATCAATTTCAGTGTGGTTGGGTTTATGTTGAGATCTTTGATCCACTTGGATTTGAGTTTTGTGCAGGGTGTCAGGCTTAAATCTATTTGCATTTTTATATACTACCATACAGCTGTGCCAACACCATTTGTTAAAGATACTATCTTTTCTCCATTGAATATTTTGGGCCTCTATGTCAAAGATCAGGTGTTCATAGTCGTGTGGGTTAACGTCGGGATCTTCAATTTGATTCCATTGATCCACAAGTTTTTATGCCAGTACCAGGCTGTTTTTATGACTGTAGCTCTATAGTATAACTTGAAGTCGGAGATGGTGATGCCTCTTGAGGTTCTTTTGTTGAGCAAAATTGTTTTGGCAATCCTGGCTTTCCTGTTATTTCAAATGAAGTTGAGTATTGTTTTTTCAAGGTCTGTGAAAAATTGTGCTGGAATTTTGATGGGAATTGCATTGAATCTGTAGATTGCTTTTGGTAGGATTGCCATTTTTACTATGTTGATCCTACCTATCTGGGAACATGGGAGAGCTTTCCATTTTCTGATATCCTCTTCAATTTCTTTCTTCATAGATTTAAAATATTTTTCAAACAGATCTGATACTTCTTTGGTTATTGTTACACTAAGGTATTTAATGTTATTTGCAGCTATTATAAAAGGTGTTGTTTCCCTTATTTCTTTTTCAGCTCTTCTATCTTTAGTGTATAGGAGGGCTACTGATTTCTTTGAGTTAATCTTGATTCCTGCTACATTGCTGAAAGTGTTTATCAGCTGTAGAAGTTCTCTGGTAGAGTTTTGTGGGTCACTTATGTATACAATCCCTACCATCATTTTAACCTGGAAGAATCTGATCAGAGATCAGTTCAACTCCTCATCCTCACCACACGTACACCCAGTAATCAATCAGGACCAGTGCTTTATGCCACAAATCACAGATAATCTCTTACTTCTCCTAAAATCACTCTAAACCCATTTTTTCCTGGAGCTCAGCCTCATATATGTAACTGCTTAGTTGACATTTTACAGGTAATTTTTAAAAAATGGAACTGTGATTTTACCAAATCTTCTCCTCCATTTACAACTTGCTGATAACTTTTCCCTTCTAGTTCCTCCAGCTAAACACCTTAGAGTCATTCTTGAATATTCTCTTTCTTGTAGGCGTGCTCCTGATTCATCACCCAAGACTCTGGGTTCTAACTTTATACATATTCAAACTAGACTGATTGTCCCCACCACTCTCACAGTCACTATAACTCACACTCTCCTTATCTCTAACTCACACTGCTCCAACAACCTTCTATTGTTATTTAAACTGGCTTCCCATTGTGTGTTGACTTTTGTGTTGGCTACTTTTAGCATCACTGACCCAAATACCAACAAAACCAACTTCCAGGGGATGGGCTTATTCTGGTACACAGTTTCAGTTCCTAATAATGAGGCGCAGGAAAGTGGTTCTGTCTGTGCTGACAGGAGCTGATGGCAACAAGAATTCACATAGTGACAGACAAGGAATCAGAGAATGAAGAACCAAAACTAGGGTATGTGATGACTTTCAAAATCTGCTTGTTATGAGCCGTTTTGGAAGGCCAGGCTCCACTTGCTAGGGGCTCTACAGCTTTGAGATAGTGGCACGAGCTTCGGACCTGGCACTCAAAACACAGTTCGTGAGGAATAGTTCTTGTTCTTTTTGTAACAGTCACAACTCCCAGTAGGTGAGAATGTGAGCTTCCTTAGAATAAATGGTAATTAAGGAAGTTAGAATGCATTATATTAGAGTCATATAGAGCAGGCTCAGTCCTTAATCCAGTATGAGTGTTGTCATTACGAAAGAGACACAGAGAGTAAATGACCTTGTGAACAAATACACACAGGGAAGAGGTTATATGAAAACAGAGGCCAAGGTTGTAATAGTGCAGTGAAAAGCCATGGAATGCCATGGTTCAACAGCCACCTCTCCAAGCCAGAAAGAGACAAAAAGAACTCTACCACAGGGTTAGGTGGGAGCATATCCTACATCAACTTGATTTCAGACATGATCTGTAAAATGAGTACACTCCTGTCGTTTTCAGCTACCCAGTACTTTGTGATGATTGCCTTATAGAACCAATATAGCTCTTACCTAATTTTCCTGATATTCTCCTTCCTGGCTTCAACACAGGGAGCTGAAGTGATCCTGTCAACCCTTTAAGTCAGCTCTGGTGTCTTTGTTCAGAACCCTGCACTGTCTCCACTTTCCCTTTGGAACAAGAAACTTATGTTAGTCAGGATTCTCTAGAGTCTCCGAACGTATGAAATGGATATATATATATATATATATATATATATATATATATATATATATGTATGTATGTATGTATGTATGTATGTGTGTATATATATACATATGGAATTTATTTGGCTATAATCCAATTACTAGCTGTGAATGGAACGTCTAAGAATCTAGTAGTTGCTCAGTCCATAAGGCTGGATTTCTCAGCTGACTTTCTGTATATGCTAGAATCACCCCCAAAATAGGCTCCAATGCCAGTGAATGTTCTGGCAAAAACAAGGACAAGCAGGAGAACAAAACCTTCCTTTTCCTATGTCCTTCTGTAGGCCTGCAGGAGAAGGTGGTGCCTGGATTAAAGGGATGCCTTCCTGCCTCAAAATCCAGACCAGAGATGGATGTCTTTTTGCCTCAAGATCCAGATCACAAGTGCACCCTCCATTTGTGGATTGTTGCTTTTCCCAGATATAGTCAATCTGAGAACTAAGAATAGCCATTAGAAGGTGTACACTATCTGATCCCTTTATCCACCCTAACTCCTCTTCTCATTCCCCATCAGCAGCACCAACCCACTGTGCTTATCCCTTAATTTAAGTAATCAAATAAATGAACATTCCCAGGTGTTTCTTCCTTGTTTGTAAAATGGAAAAATAATCATTTTCACCATATTATAAAATCAGAGAATACATGCTAAGTGCTGGCCACATCAAGAGTATTCAGGAAACATTAGCAATTATCATTAGTCAGTGAACTATAAAAGAACCTGAAAACCCAGTGCTGAGTGAGATACCAAAGACAAGTTAAAGTTTGAAAAATAGGGTGGGTCTCCATTTTAATTGGTATGGTTTCCTTTGCTATAGGTTCAAATTTTTAAAACTTAATGGAATTCAGTTCAAATTCTTGAAGAATCCTAGGACTGCAGCAAACCAGCTTAGGTCTTTCTCATCCCTGATGAGATGCTGTAGTTACCATAGCACCAAAGCGCTGTCATGGCTTGATCTGTCATTGAGCTTGTTTCAGGGTCGAGACTCCCAGAGGAAAACTGCTACTCAGAGAAACTTCCTCACACAAACTCAGTTCCTGCCTTCTCCCATACACACCTAACAATAAGACTGATTTGGCTTTAAAACAAGGAATCTCCTTCTTATCTCTTTATCAAAACTATCAAACCCATGGATTTTAATATATAAAATAAAGTTTCATAGCCATGGTGGGAGGGTACAGTATCTGGGACTGGTAAGGTAGTTGCAACAATTCTGCTTCCATGTAAACATGAGAAAATTGTGAGGAGGACCTAGAAAACCTCAGGACAGGAAAATAAAGGAGGAATTGAATTTAAATGGAAAAAAAAAAAAGTAATGCTTGACAGTTATGTGAGTGACAACAGAGCCCACAAAAGAGGACACAGGTATAAAATACATTTTAAAAGTTTCCAGGTGACCATGCTAGTGTGTTAGAAGATGGATGGGAATCTATTTGAAAGTTTTTAAATTCAGGTTTCAAGAAGCGGATAGGGTTGTATTTTCAGAACTTTCATAGCCTTTGATAAGAGTGCGCCCTCTAGTGACTCAAACAGTGACTGACAAATGACCAGGCACACAGTCTTCGAGATTGCAAGAAGAAGGAAAGAAAGAAAGAAAGAAAGAAAGAAAGAAAGAAAGAAAGAAAGAAAGAAAGAAAGAAAGAAAGAAGGAAGGAAAGAAGGAAAGAAGAACTGGCTTCCTTTACTGTAGCTTAAATCACCCTCCTTTCAAAGGCTTATACTGTATATCGTTGATTTTGAACATTGGCTTTTTACTATTAAGAATATATTCCTAGTGTTACTGTCTTTAGACAAGAATTCATGAGTTATTTACTGTCTTATTTTTCCTACAATAAGTATGTACTCCTGTTAGCTTGTAATGGTTTCATTTTGGAAAATTTTGAAATTACACATAAAATTATGAGTATCATCATAATAAAAGATCACAAAGATAACACCCTAGTCTCTAGAATTTCATTTTTGCCATATTTTCTTTGGGTTTTTAGCTCCTTTCTATTTTGAAATGTGCAAAAACAGTTGTAAGTACGGTTCAGATCATTCTTTCTGGTTTTCAGTTTGGTGTCAGTATTATAACAATTCTTCAATATTTAAGGTGAGCAAAGATTCTTCCCTATATAAACACAATTTTCAGACCTCATTAAAGTTCTATTCATTGTCACAGTAATGCTCTCTTGCTGATGCCAGATGGCTGCGGGTGCAGAAAATTTCCTCATTTTCCTTGAACCTCAGCACCCACAGAAAGCCCCCCTCTTCTGCACAGATGCATTTCCCTCTTTGTTTGGGCTCTGAAAACCCACAGCAGATCCCTAGCCTGTTCCTATGTACAATAAAGACTTGCCTCACTCTGTTCAGGCTCAGAAACCTGACACTGCTCCACAATGCTCTCCTCCCATGCTCAGACTTCCTCCCCAAGGAAATTTCACCAGTGGACTGGGGGCAGGTGGGAATATGAACAGGAGGGAAGGGAGATGGCTGGAGTTGGGGTGCATTTCAGGGATGAGGTAGGCTGAGCTCAGGGAAACCTTCGAAGAAAGGAAGGATTGTAGGAAACAGAGGGGTCAAGACACCACAAGAAAACAGTCCATAGCATCAACTAAGCAGGGCTCATAGGGGCTCCCAGAGACTGAACCAACAAGCAGGAAGCC
>PVIH01027738.1:0-16404 GCA_004025045.1 Sigmodon hispidus | reverse complement strand
TTATAACAAACTAATCAACCCTAATTCACTTACCAGCCATAAACCACTAAGGTAACAAGCATGAGTGACTATTAGAGAAATTATGGTAAAGTGTGAGGGCATCTATTAAAATATTATGGTAAATTGCGAGGGTGTCTATTAGAGAAATTACATTAAATTGGGAGGATATCTATTAAAGACATTGCACTAAATTGTGAGCGTGTCTGTTAGAGATGTTACGGTAAAGTGCAAGGGCATCTATTAGATACATTACAATAAAATGAGGACATCTATTAAAGACATTACATTAAATTGTGAGGATGTATATTAAAGACATTACAATAAATTTCAAGGGCGTCTATTAGAGAGTTTACGGTAAAATGGGAGGATGTATATGAAAGACATTACAGTAAGCTGTGAGGGTGTCTATTAGAGAACTTACAGTAAAGTACGAGGGTGTCTAGAGGATACATTATGGTAATCTGAGGGCACGACTATTAGAGACATTATGTTAAATTGCAAAGACATTTGTTAGAGACCTTACAGTAAATTTTGAGCAGGTCTGTTAGAGACATAAAAGTATATAAATTACGAGAACGTCTATTAAAGACATTACGGTAAATTTAAAGGCCGTCTATTAGAGACATTAAGGTAAACTGCAGGACGTCTAGTTAGGCATTACTTTAAAATGCCAGGGTGCTTATTAGAGACATTACAGTAAAGTGCAAATGCGTCTATTAGAGATATTATGATAAACAGTGAGGGCATCTGTTAGAATCATAATGGTAAATTGGAGGGCATTTATTACAGACATTATGGTAAATTGCAAGGCCCTCTATTACAGTAATTGTGAGGATATCTATTAGAGACATAACACGGCATTTATTAGAGATATTACGGTTAATTGTGAGTACGTCTATTAGAATATGCTATTTTGTGAGCGCATCTATGACAGAAGCTACAGAAATTGCGAGGATGTCTATTAGAGTCATTACGATAAAATGAATGGGCATCTATTAGATAGATCACAATAAAAAGTGAGGGTATATATTAAAGACATTATGACAAATTGCCAGGGCATCTATTAGAGACATTACTACAAAGTGCAAGTGCGTTTATTAGAGACATTACGGTAAGTCGTGAGGGTGTTTACTAGAGACATTATGGGAAAGTGCCAGGGTGTCTACTAGACACATTACACTAAGTTATGAGGGCATCTATTATGGATATTACGGTAATTGCCAGATCATCTATTAGAGACATTACAATAAAAACCAAAGGTGTATATTAGAGACATTACTGTAAGTTGCAGAGATGTCTATTAGAGACATTACGATAAAAAGTGCGGGTGTCTATTAGGGACATCACGGTAAGTTGTGAGGGCGTTTATTAGAGACATTACTGTAAATGGTGGACACGTCTATTAGAGACATGACGGTAAATTGTGAGAACGTCTATTAGAGACATTATGGGAAAGTGCCAAGGCGTCTATTAGAGACATTACAATAAGTTGCGAGTGTGTCTATTAGAAACGTTACGGTAAATTGTGAGCATTTCGACCAGAGACATTACAGTAAATTGCGAGGGCGTTTATTTAACACATTATGGTAAATTGTACTTCTGGAGGATCATGGGATGTGTAGTCCTGGAGGTTTCTGGGTATTGTAGTTCTGCACTATCCTGGGTTTTGTAGTCCTGGAGGATTCTGGAATTTGTACCTCAGGAGAATTCTGGGAATTGTAGTCCTGGAAGATTCTGGGATTTGTAGTCCTGGAGGATTCTGGGAATTGTAGTCTTGGAAGAGTTTGGGATTTGTAGACCTGGAGGATTCTGGGAATTGCATAGCAGTAGAATTCTGGGAATTGTAGTTGTGGAAAATTATGGGAAGTGTCTTTGAAGAGGATTCTGGGATTTGTACCTGTGCAGGAGTCTTGGGATTTGTAGTCCAGGAGGATTTTGTGAATTGTGGCCCTAAAGGATCTTGGGATTTGTAGTCCAGTATTTTGTGAATTGTAGTCTTAAAGAATCTTGGGATTTGTAGTCGAAGAGGATTTTGTGAATTGTTGACTCAGAGGATTCTGGAAATTAACTTAATGTCTCTAATATATGCCCTCACAATTTACCGTAATGTTTATAATAGACACCCATACATTACCATATTGTCTTTAATAGACGATCATGAAATTTACCAGAATGTCTCTAATAAACGTGCTCTCAAATTAGTGTAATGTATCCTATAGACGCCTTCGCACTTTACCGTAATGTTTCTAAGAAGCGACCTTGTTTTTTTTAATCATAATATATTTTATAGATGCCCTAGCAGTTTACCATAATGCCTTTAATATACACATTCAATTTTACCTTAATGTCTCTAATAGACGCTCTCCCAATTTATCATAATGTCTCTAATACTAGCACTTGGATTTTACCGTAATGTCTTTAATAGATCCCCTTGTGCTTTAGCGTAATGTCTCTAATAGATGTGCTCACAAATTACCATGTGTCCTATAGACGCCCTCCCACTCTACTGTAATGCCTCTGATATACGCCCTGGACTTTACCATAATGTCTCTAATAGACACCCTTGCAATTTACAATAATGTCTCTAATAGACATGCTCACAATTTACTGATGTGCCCCAATACACGTCCTCAAACTTTGCCATAATGTCTGTAATAGACACACCTGCAGTTTACTATAATGTCTACAATAGACACCCTGGCACTTTACTGTAATGTCTCTAGTAGATGCCCTTGAAATTTACCATAATGTTTCTTATAGATGCCCTCACAATTTATTATGTCTCTAATAAATGCTATCGCAATTTACCATAATGTCTTTAATCGACCTCCTTTGCTTTTATCGTAATTTCTCTAATAGTCATACCCACAGATTATCATAATGTCTCCTCTAGATGCCCTTGTACTTTACTGTAAGGTATCTAATAGACACCCTCACAGTTTATTCTAAAGTCTTTCATATACATCCTACCATTTTATTGTAATGTCTCTAATAGACACCCTTGCAATTTATTGTAAAGTCATTAATATACATCCTCGCAATTTAATGTAATGTCTTTATAGATGCCTTCACATTTTACCACAATGTCTCTAATAGATAGAAACACAAATACTGCAATGTTTTCAATAGACCCCATATACTTTACAGTAATATCTCTAATAGACACCCTCACAATTAATCGATATATCTCTATTAGAAGCCCTCACAATTTACTGTAATGTCTCTAATACATGCCATTGTAGTTTATGGTATTATCTTTTATATACATTTTCCTACTGTACGGTAAAGTCTCCAATAAATGCTCTCACATTTTTCCATAATTTCTATAATAGATGCCCACACAATTTATTGTAATGTCTGTAATAGAAGCTATCTCAATTGACCTTAAAGTCACTAATACACGCCCTCGCATGTACGATAATGTCTCTAATGGATGCCCGCCGATTTAATGGAATGTCTCTAATAGTCCCTTTTGGAATTTACCATAATATCTATAATAGATGCTCTCACAATTTACTGTAATATCCCTAGTGGACATGTATTCATTTTACTGTTATGTTTACAATGGATGCCTAGGCATTACCATAATGACTCTAATTGACACCCTAACAAATTACTCTAATGTCTCTAATAGATGCCCTTGCAATATACTGTAAAGTCTCCAAATAGACGCACTCACTTTTTATCGTAATATAACAAATAGTGGTCCTGCACTTTACAGAAATGTTTCTAATAGATGTGCTCAAAATTTACCATAATGTCTCTGATAGACATGCTCGCAATATGTTGTAATGTCTCTAATAGATGGTCTGACACTTTCCCACAATGTCTTTAAGAGAAGCCCTCAAACTTTACCATAATGTCTCCAATAGATGCCCTTGCAACTTACCGTGATGTCTAAAAATAGAAGCAATTTCAATTTACCGTATTGTCTCTAATAGACGCACTTGCACTTTACTGTAATGCCTCTAAGAGATGCCCCTGGAGGGCGTCCATGAGGATTTAGTGATTTGTAGCACTAGAGGAATCTGTGATTTGTAGCGCAATAGAATTCTGGGAATTGTAGTCTTGAGGATTATTGGATTTGTTTTTGAAGTGAATTCTGAGATTTGTACCAGTGCAGAAGTCTGGGAATTTTAGTTCTTGAGAATTCTTGGATTCTTATCCCTTCAGGATTCTGTGAATTGTAGTCCTGGAGGGTCATGAGATTTGTAGTCTTAAGAACAATCTAGGATTTCTACCCCTGAATAATTCTGAGATTTGTAATCCTAGAGGATTCTGGGATTTGAATTCCTGGAGGATTCTGAGAGTTGTATTCCTGGAGGATTTTTGGATTTGTAGTTCCAAAGGATTTGGGATTCGTAGCCCTGGAGAATTCTGGGATTTGAACCCCTAAAGGATCCTGGGACTTGCAGTCCTGGAGGATCTGAAAATTGTAGCTCTCAATGACTCTATAATTTGATGTAATGGAAAGTTTTGGGATTTGTAGCCTTGGAAAATTCTGGTATTTGAAACATAGAAGTATTCTGGGAATTGTAGTATGGAAAGATTCAGGGAATTGTAGTCCTGCACTATGTTGGGTTTCGTAGTCCTGGAGGATTCTGATATTTCCAGCCTTGAAAGCTTATGGGATTTGTAGTCCTGGAATATTTTGGGAATTGCATTCCTGTAAGATTGTAAAATTTGTATCCCAGGAATGTTCTGGGATTTGAACTCCTGGAGGATTATGGGATTTGTAGTACATGAAAATTCTGATAATTGTAGTCCTGGAAAATACTGTGATTTTTTGCCATTTTGCTTATGGGATTTGTATGCCTGGAGGATTCTGGGGTTTATCCCACTGCAAGATTTTTGGAATTGTTGCCTAGGAAAATTCTGGGAATAGTAATACTGGAAGATTCTGTGATATGTAGCCCTGGAGAAATGTGGAATTTGTAGTTCTGGAAAATTCTTGATTTTGTAGCACTGGAAAATTCTGGGACATTTAGCCCTGGAGGATTGTGAAATTTTTAGTCCTGGAAAATCCTCTGATTGTTAGACCTGGTGGATTCTGAGATTTGAATCGCAAAGAATTCTGGGAATTGTATTCCCAGAGGATTCTGGAATATGTAGCCCTCAATAAGTTTGGGATTTGTAGACCTGGAAATTTTAGGATGTGTAGCTCTGGATGATTCTGGGATTTTTTCCTATGAAGGAGTCTGGAAAATTTAGTCCTGGAAGATTCTGGGATTCTTAGCCCATGAGGATTTGATAAATTTTAGTCCCAGAATATTCTGAGATTTGACATCCTGGAGGGTTGTGGGATTTGTAGTCCTGGAGGATTCTTGGATTTGTTGTCTAGGTAGATTCAGGGATTACTAGAATTGTAGGATAGTTGGAATTTTAGCAAAGGACAATTTCTTGGAATTTCAGCCCTGGAGGATCATAGGATTTGTAGCCCTGGAGGATTTTAGGATCTGTAGTCCTGGAGGATTTGGGGATTTGTAGGCCTGGAGGATTCTACGATTTGTTGCTCTGGAGTATTCTGGGGTTTTAATTCAGGTGAATTCTGCAATTTTTATCCCTGGAGGATTCTTGAACTTGTAGCACTGGAGTATTCTGAGAATTGTAGTCCTGGAAGGTTCTGAGAGTTTTAGTTCTGGAGGTTTCTGGGAATTGTATTCCTGGAGGATTCTAGAGTTTGTAGCCCTGGAGCATTCTGGGATATGTAGCCCTGGAGGATTCAGGAATTTTTAGTCCTGAAAAATTCTGTGATTTTTTGCCATTTTGCTTCTGGGATTTATAAACCTGGAAGATTTTGCAATTTGTAGCCCAGTAGAATTCTGAAAATTGTAGTCTTGAAAAATAGTGAATTATGTGGTCCTGGAGGATTGTGGGATTTTTAAGCATGCAGGACCCTTTGTTTCATTGTTCTGGAGGATTCTGGCACTTCAGGCACAGAAATATTATGGGATTTGTAGCCATGAAGGATTCTGGGAATTGTAGACCTGGAGGATTTTCAGAATTATAGTTCTGGATGAGCTCTGCCAAGCTGTGGCCAATGACATGGTGGCCTGATGTCAGTGTGGCCAAAAACAGTGGCCTCTGGACAAGAAACAGTGTGTCCAGAACCGAAAACAGCACCAGAAACAGTGCTTCTGCCACTAAGGGAGCTGGGAAGTCAGAAGATGGAGCCGTGCTGATTGAGATGAAGCATGATTATTTCACAGGGCTGAGTGTCACCCTCACGGTGGGTGGTTCACTTCTCCTCCTCAACATCCACACCTTCGCTGTGCTCTACTACAAGAAGGACTTGCCTTGCCATGAGACACACCACTGCCATCATGGTAAAGTGTGAGGGCATCTATTAGAGACATTGTGGTAAGGTGCAAAGACATCTGTTAGAGCCATTACAGTAAAGTATATAAATCCCAGAATCTTCCATAACAAAAAATTCCAGAATATTCCTGGGCTACAAATCCCAGAATCCTCCAAGACTACAAATTGCATAATCCTCCAGGGATACAATCTCAGCAGCCAAATGGCAACATTTCAGGATCCTTCAGGAGTACAAATATCATACTCCTCCAGGGCTACAAATTCCAGGGTCCTCCAGGACTACACATTTCAGAATGCTCCAGTATGAAAAATCACATAATCCTGCAGAGGTACAAATCCCAGAATCCTCCAGGACTACAAATCCCTCAATCCTCCAGGACTACAAATCCCAGAATTCTCCAGAACTACAAATCAAAGAATCTTCCAGGAATATAAGTCCCAGGATTCTCCAGGACTACAGTTCTCAGAAACATTTAGAATTAAAAATCCCTGAATCTTCGAGGACTACAAATCACAGGATCATCCAGGGCTACAAATCACAGAATCCTCCAGGATTAAATTTCTCAGAATCCTCCTGTGGTACAAAATTCAGTATACTTCAGGACTACAAATCACAGAATCCACCATGGCTACAAGTCCTAGGATCTTCCATGGTTACAAATCCCAGTTCCTTTAGGAGTACAAATCCCACAATCCTCCAGGGCTACATATCCTAGGATGCTTCAGGACTACAATTTCCAGATTTTCCTGTGCTACAAATCCAAGAATCCTTCAAAGCTAAAAATCTCAGAATCATTCAGGATAAAATTCCTAAACCCTTGGGAAAGTGCAAATTCTATAATCCTCTATGGACAAAAATCACATAATCCTCAAGGACTACAATTTCCAGAATCCTCCAGGTCTAGAAGTCCCAGAACCATCATGAACTAAAAATTTGAGAATCCTCCAGGGCTAAAAATCTTACAATCCTCCAGGCCTACATATCCCAGGATTCATCAGAACTACAATTTCCAAATACTTCTGCGCTATGAATCTCAGAATCTTCCAGGACTACAAATACCAGAAGCATAATGGCAACAAATCACAGAATTTTCCAGAACTACATATCCCAGAATCTTCCAGTACTATAAATCACATAATCTCCCATGGGTTCAAATACAACAATCCTCAAGATCTACAATTCCTATGATCCCCAAGATGTACAATTCACAGAATTTTCCTGGGCTAAAATTCCCAAAATCCTCCAGCACTACAAATCCCAACACCCTCCAGTGCTACATATCTCAGAATCATCCAGGGCAAAACATTTCAGGATCATCCAAGGCTACAATTTCAGAATCCTCCAGGGATATAAATCCCACAATTCTCTAGAAGTACAATTCACAGAATCCTCCATGTTTAAAAATCCCAGAATTCTCTAGGGTACAAATTTGAGATACCAAATGGAAAAAATCCAGGAGTCCTCTAAGACTACAAATCTCAGAATTATCCAGGACTACAATTCTCAGTATCTTGCAGAGGTACAAATGCCAGAATACACCAAGTGTACAGAGGCAAAATGTTCCAGGACTACAATACCCACAATCTGCCAGGGCTACATTTCCCAGGATCCTCTAGGACTACATTGTCAGAATCCTCCATTAATTCAAATTCCATAATCCTCCACTGGTTCAAATCCCAGAACTCTCCAGGGATACAAATCCTATTATCCTCCAGATCTACACTGCCAGATTACTCCAGGGATACAAATTCCACCATCCTCCAGGTCTACATATCCTAGGATTCCCTAGGACTACAAATCTTATAATCCTTCTGAACTACAATTCCCAGAATTCTCCTGAGCTGCAATTCCAGGCATCCTCCAGGGTTGCACATCTCAGAATTTTGCAGGGCTAAAAGTCCCAGAATCCCCCAGGACTAAATATCCCAGAATCCTTCTGTGTACAAAATCCAAAATGCTCCAAGACTAAAATACCCACAATCTTCCAGGGCTACATATTCTTTGGATCCTCAACTACTAATGTTCCCAGAATTCTCCAGGGTTACAAATCCTAAAATTATTTAGGGCTACAAATTCCACAATCCTCCAAGTCTACAAATCCCAGAGTTCTACAGGGCAACAATTACCAGTATTATCTAGGACTTCAAATACTAGGACCCTCCAGGACTACAATTCCCAGAATCCTGCACAGCTACAATCCCACAGTCATCCAGGGATACAAATCCTAACAGGTAAATGGCGACATCCCAGGATACTTCAAAACTATGAATATCATAATCTTCCAGGTCTACCAATCTCAGAATTCCCCAAGGCTTCAATTCTAAGCATTCTCTAGTGCTATAAATCCCAGGACTCTCCAGAACTACAAATCCCAAATTTTTTTAAGCCTACAAATGCCAGAATCGTAGAGAACAACAAATCCCAGGATAATCCAGGACAACAAATCCATGAAGCCAAATGACCAAAATCCACTATACTCCAGCACTATGAGTCCTAGAATCCTCCAGGGCTACAATTCCCTGGATTCTGCAGGACTACAAATACCAGAGTCCTTCAGGACAGAAATTCCCACAATCTTCAAAGGTACAACCAGAATACTACACATCCCACCATCCTTTAGCACTACATATTACAGAGTCCTGCAATGCTACACATCCCAGAATTCTTCAAGGCTATAAATCCCAGAATCCTCAAAAACAACAATTCCTATAATTCTCCAGGCCTACATATCCAAGGATCCTCCAGGACTACATTCCCAGAATCCTCAAAGACTATAAATCTCAGAATCCTCCAGGATTAAAAATTCTAGAATCCACCAGATATACAAATCCCAGAATCCTCCAGGGCTGCAATTCCTATGATCCTCCATAACTACAATTCCTAGAATTCTCTTGCTGTACAATTCCAGAAATCCTCCAGGGCTGCATATCTCAGAATTTTGAAGGGCTAAAAATCCCAGAATCTTCCAGAGCTAAATATACCAGAATCCTTCTGTGGTACAAAATCCAGAATTCTCCAGGACTACAATACCCACAATCCTCCAGGGGTACATATTCTACATTTCTCCAGTACTAATATTCCCAGAATCCTCAAGGGCTACAAATCCCAAAATTTTCCACACTACAAATCCAAAAAATCTCCTGGACGACATATCCCAGAATCATCCTTGGCTACAATTTCCAGAATCTTCCAGGACTACAAATTCCAGATTTTCTTGGGATAAAAATCCCATAATTCTTCAGGGCTACAAGTTCAAGGATTCTCCTGAAGTACACTTCCAGGAATCCTCGTGGACTACAAAACCCAGAATTCTCCAGGACTATAAATCTCCGAATCCTGCAGTAATACAAGTCTCATAATCTACCATGGTTTTAAAGCTTGGAATCCTTCAGGGCTGAAATTGAAAGAATCCTCTAGAGCAACAAATCCAAAAATCCTCAAGAATGACTCTTCCCAGAATCCTTTGAGGCTACAAATCTCAGAATCCTCCAGGTCTACAAATCACAAAATTGTTTAAGGATATAAATCCTAGGATCCTCGAGGACTACTATTCCTAGAATTATAGTAGGATACAATTCCAACTATCCTACAAGGCTAAACATCCCAGAATATTCCAGGACAACAAATCCCACAATACTTCTGGACTACAAATACCAAGATTTTCCAGGATTACAATTCACAAAAACGTCCAGGCCTAAGAATCCTAGATTCCTCCAGGATGAAAAATTTCAGGATCCTTTAGGACTACAAATCCCAGAATTCTCCAGGACTAAAATTTCCAGACTCCTGCACAAGTACAAATCCCAGAATCTTCTTCTTAAACAAATCCCATAATCTTCAAGGACTAGATTTCTCAGAATTATACAGTGCTACACATCCCAGAATTCTCCAGGCCAACAAATCCTACAATCCTCCAGGATTACATATTCCAGGATCCTCCCAAATTACAAATCCCAGAATACTTCTAGGCTAAAAAATCATAGAATCTTCCAGGAATACAGATCCCAGAAGCAAAATGGCCACAAATCAGAGAATTTTGCAGGACTACGAATCCCAGAAACCTCCAGAGCTACTAATCCCAAAATTGTCCAGGACTACATATCCTAGGGTTCTCCAAGACTACAGTTACCAGAAATTTTAGAGCCACAAATCCCAGAACTTTCCAGGGCTACAAATTTGAGAAGCAATATGGCAACATATCACAGAATTTTCCAGGACTACAATTTCCAAAATTCTCCCAGAGTACAATTTCCAGAATACTTCCAGACTACACATACCCAAATCCTCCAGGGCTACAAATCCCAAATCCTCTGGGAAAATAATTTTCAGAATACTCCAGGGCTACAAATATGATGATCATCCAGGACTACAAATTCCATAACTCTTTTTAGCTACAAATCCCTGAATCCACCAGGGATAAAAATCCTAGCTAACAAACAGCAACATTCCAGGATCCTTCAGTACTACAAATACATTAATATTTCATGGCTACAAATCCCACAATCCTCAAAGACTAGAAATACCAGAATTTTCCAAGACTACAAATCCCAGAACCTTTCCGGACTATAAATCTCAGAGTCATTGAGAGCTGCAATTTTAAGATCCTTCAGGACTGCAAGTCCCAGGATCCTTTAGGGGTTCAAATCCCAGAATTCTTGAGGACTGCATATCCTACAATCCTCCAGGGTAATGAATCTTATGATAATCCAGGACTACAAATCCCAGAATCCTCTAGGACTACAATTCCCAGAAACTTTCAGTACAAAAACTACAGAATCTTCCAGGACTACAATTCCCAGAATCCTACAAGACTAAAATTCCCAGAATACTCCAGGTTACAAATCTCAGAATCCTTTGGGACTACAAATCTAGGATTCCTCCAGGGCTACAAATCCCAAAATCCTCCAGGACTACAATTCTCAGAATTCTCCAGGAATACAAATCCCAGAATCCTCTAAGATTACAAATCTCAGAATTTTTCAGTGGTAAAAATCCAAGAATCTTCCAAAGATTACAAATCCCATGATCCTCCAGGAATACAGTTCATAGAACCCTCAAAGGCTAAGGATTAGAAAATTTTCCAGGAGTTAAATTTGGAGACTCTTGCATTGGTACAAATCCCTAAATTCTCTTCTGAAACAAATACCATAATCCCCAAGACTATCATTCCCAGAATTTCATTGCACTACAATTCACAGATTCCTCCAGTGCTAAAAATTCCAAAATCTATCTGGGATACAATTCCCAAAATCTTCCAGGACTGCAAATTCCAGAATTGTCCAGGACTACAAATTCCACTATTGTTTATGATTACAAATCTAATAATCTTTCAGTGCCTGAAATCACTGAATCCACCAGAACTATGATTGTCAGAATTCTCCAGTGCTGTAATTCCCACAATCCTTCAGGTCTATGTATCCCAAAATTCTCCTGGACTACAATTCCCAGAATACTTTAGGACTACATATCCTAGAATACTTAAGAAATACAAATGTAGAAATCCTCCATGTCAACAAATTCCATGATTCTCCAGGACTACAAAACCCAGAATACTCCAGGCCTGCAAATCACAGTATACTCCAATTATACAAATCCTTTAATATTCCAGAATGACAAATCACAGAATTTTCCAGGTCTACAGAACCCAGAATCTTCCCGGACTACAAATCCCATAATCTTTCAGGGTATGAAATCCCAGAATCCACCAGGACTCTGATTCCCAGAATCCTCCATTGCTACAATTCCCAAAATTCTTCAGGACTAAAATTTCCATTATTTTTCTAGAGGAATAGAAATTGAGGCCTGAAATCCCAGAATCCTCTAGGACTTAAAACCCTGGATAGTGCTGGACTACAATTCCCAGAAAACTTCAGATCTGCAAATCAAAGGATTCTCCAACCCTAAAAATCCCACAGTCCTCCTGTGGTAAATGTCCTGGAATTCTCCGGGACTACAAATCCCAAAATCCTTCAGGGCTACATATCCCAGAATCCTCCAGTACTACAAATTCCATAATCCTTCAGAGTTTCAAATCCCAGAATCCTCCAGGACTAAAATTCCAGTACACTCCAGGATACCAATCCCAGGATCCTCTGTGGTGGGAATGTCTGTATGATGTAAATCAAGTAACTGATTTGGCCTATGTACAGCATTGTAGAAGTGGATGGAGTATCAGAGGAAGAGACAAGCAGAAGGAGGCTGGAGTTAGTCAGTCTCCATCCAGCCCCTGAAGAAGACAGACATGTAAAGAAATACAGGTGAACCATGGTGGGACACATGGTGGGTACACTAGTAGAAATGGGTTGATTTAAGATGAAAGAGCTAGCTAGTAATGTGCTTCATATGGACCAAAAAGTATAAAGGATATAAGCATGTGATTCATTTCTGGAGGGGAAAAAAGCCACCACGTGGAGCAGGTTCCAAACCTCCACCACAAACCATGTGCCAAACCAAAGCTGCATGCACCAGATACAAAACCTCTAGCCAAAACGGACTGGGAAAACTTTCTACGACAATCCTCCAAAACTACAAATCCCATGATACTCAATAGGTTCAAATCTGAGAATCCTCCAGTGCTACAAATCCCATGATCTTACAGGACTATTAATCCCAGATTTTTCAAGTTCTACAAATCCCAGAATCCTCCAGTAATAAAAATTCCAAAATCCTCCAAGGGTTCACATCCCAGAATCCTCCACACCTCCAAATCCTGTGATTCTCCAAAACTACAATTCCCAGAATTATCCTAGGCTACAACTCTTAGAATCCTTCATGGCTACAAATCACACAATTCTGCAGGCCAAAAAATCTCCTAATCCTCCAGGACTACAAATCCCAGACGCCTTCAGGAATACAAATAACAGAATTTTCCAGGGCAAAAATTATCTGTATTATTTCAGACTACAAATCCTAACACTAACAAAAAATAACCAACTGCCCAACACTAACTTACTAACCAACCCTAACCCACTGACCAACCCTAATCAAATAAGCCTAACCCACTAACCAAACAAAAACAATCCTAACCAACTAACCAACTTTAAACCCACTAACCCATCATAACCAACTAATCAATCCTATCTCACTAATCAGACATAAACCACTAAGGTAACAAGCAAGGGCATCTATTAGAGACAGTATGGGAAATTGCCAGGGCTTCTATTAAAGCCATTCCTGTAAATTGTGAGGGTATCTATTAGAGACATCAGGGTAATTTGTGATTTTGTCTTTTAGAAACCTTACCGAAAATTGTAAGGACCTGTATTGGAGACATTAGGGTAAATTGTGGTGGCTTCTATTAGAGACATAATGGTAAAGTGCAAGGGGGTTTATTAAAAAGTCAGACCATCTATTAGAGGCATTACAGTAAAGTTTGAGTGTTTATATTAAAGGCATTATGTAAATTTAAGGGCATCTATTATTAAAAATTCATTGATGTTCCAGGGCATCTATTGGAGACAATATGCTATATCACAAGCCTGTCTATTAGAGATATTACCTTAAATTGCAAGGATGTCTATTAGAGACATTATGGTGCTTTTTAACTCATATATTAGAGATATTACAGTAAAGTACAAGGGCTTCTATTAGACATAATACAATGAAAAGCATGCATATTCATTAGAGACATTATGGTAAGTTGTGAAGGTGTCTATTAGAGACATTATAATAATTTACAATTGTTTCTATTGTAGACATTACAGAAAGTTGTGAGTGCGTGTATTAGAGACATTATGGTAAAGTTTGTGGGCATCTATTAAAGACACTGTGAAGAAATCTATTAGAGACATTACAGTAATTAGTGAGGGCATCTATTAGAATCATTATGGTAGTGCATGGGTGTCTATTATAAACATTACAGTAAATTGGGAAGTCGTCTATTAGAGATATTATGATAAATTGTGAGCGCGTCTACTATAGAAATTATGGTAAATTCTGAAAGGGACTATTAGAGACATTCTGGGGATTGGCAGGGCATCTATTAGAGACATTATGGTAAATTGCAAGGATGTCTGTTTGGGACATTACGGTAAATTGTGGGGATGACCATTAGAGACATACGGTAAAGTGTGAGAATGTCTATTAGAGATATTTCGGTAAGGGGCAATGGTGTGCATTAGAGACATTTTGGTAAAGTCCCAGGGCATCTATTAAAGACATTACAAAAAACTGTGAGTGCATGTATGAGAGACATTATGGTAATATGCAAAGGCATCTCACTGAGACATGTTGGTAAAGTGCAATGGCATCTATTAGAGACATTATAGTAAAGTTTGATGGCATCTATTAGAGACATTATGGTAAAGTGCAAGGGTGTCTCTAAGAGACATAACGGTAAGTTATGTGGGCATCTTGTAGAAACATTACAGTAAAATTTGATGGTGTCTATTAGAATCCTTATGGCAAACTGCAAGTGTGTCTATTAAAGAAATTATGGTAAAGTGTGAGGTAGTCTATTAGAGACATTATGGTTAAGTACAAGGGTTGCTATTGGAATCATTGCAATAAAGTGTCAGGGCGTCTATTAGAGACATTATGGTAAATTGCAAGGGCATATATTAGAGACAGTATAGTAAAGTTTGAGGTTCTCTATTAGAGACATTGTGTTAAACTGCAAGAAAGTCTATTAGAGACATTACAGTAAAGTGTGAGGGCATCTATTAGAGACATTACGGTAAATTATGATGATGTCTATTATACACATTATTGCAAATTCCAAAAAGGGCTATTAGAGACATTCTGGTAATTGAGATAGTGTCTATTAGAGACATTATGGTAAGTTGCGAGGATGCCCATTAGAGACATTAGTGTTAGAATGTCTATTAGAGATATTACGGTAACGTGCAAGAGCATACATTAAATACATTTCAGTATATTTCAAGGGCGTCTATTAGAGACATGTTGGTAAAATGCAACGACGTCTATTAGAGACATTACGGAGAAGTACCAGCGTGTCTATTAGAGATAGAGTGAGGAGTCTATTATAAACATTACGGTAAATTCCAAAGGGGACTAATAGAGACTTTGAGGAAAATTTCAAGTTGGTCTATTAGACACGTTACTGTAAACTGAGAGGGCATCTATTAGAGTCTCTGTGGTAAAGTGCAAGGGCGTCTATGTATGACATTATAGTACATTGATAGGTCGTCTAGTAGAAACATTACGGTAAAGTGTGTGGGCGTCTATTAGTTATATTATAATAAAGTGAGGGCAACTTTTAGAGACAGTATGGTAAATTGGGAGGGCGTCTATTGGAGACATTATGGTAAATTGTTAGCACAATGTGTAGCCCAGGAGCATTTATGGAATTGCAGCCCTGAAGAATTCTGGGTCCAGGAGATTTCTGGGATTTGTAGTCCAGGAGAATTCTGGGATTTGTAGTCCAGGGGATTTCTGGGATTTGTAGTAGAGGAGATTGCTGGGATGTGTAGTCCAGGAGATTGCTGGGATTGGTAGTCCAGGAGATTTCTGGGATTAGAAGTCCAGGGGATTTCTGGGATTTGCAGTCCAGGATATTTCTGGGATTGGTAGTCCAGGAGATTTCTGGGATTTGTAGTCCAGGAGATTTCTGGGATTTCTAGTAGAGGAGATTGCTGGGATTTGTAGTCCATGAGATTGCTGGGATTAGTAGTCCAGGAGATTTCTGGGATTTGTAGTCCAGGAGATTTCTGGGATTTGTAGTCCAGGAGGATTCTGGGATTTGTAGTCCAGGAGGATTCTGGGATTTGTAGTCCAGGAGATTTCTGGGATTTGTAGTCCAGGAGATTTCTGGGATTTGTAGTCCAGGAGATTTCTGGGATTGGTAGTCCAGGAGATTTCTGGGATTTGTAGTCCAGGAGATTTCTGGGATTTGTAGTCCAGGAGATTTCTGGGATTGGTAGTCCAGGAGATTTCTGGGATTTGTAGTCCAAGAGATTTCTGGGATTGGTAGTCCAGGAGATTTCTGGGATTTGTAGTCCAGAAGATTTCAGGGATTTGTAGTGCAGGAGGATTCTGGGATTTGTAGTTCAGGAGGATCATAGGATTTGTAGCTCTGGAGGATTCTGGGATTTTTACTCTGGAGGATTCTTGGATTTGTAGTCCTG
>PVIH01027737.1:0-16404 GCA_004025045.1 Sigmodon hispidus | reverse complement strand
TGAATAAGGATATATAGGGAAAGCTGAACACAAAGAAAATATATGTGTAGCAATCTTATTTGTATTTCTACCCTTGATAAGCCATGCTTATGATTCTTATCCTCTGTATAGTTATTGTTAACTCTTCTGCATTTTAAATTCTTTTTACTGTTTTTTTTTTTTTGATAAATACAAAATAAAGAAGAAAAAAAAAAGAATTTATCATCAGGTAATCTGAAAAAAAAAAAAATGCTTCCAGTGGGGGAAAAATGATGGAATAGAAGGAAGGAAAGCAGAATTGTTGTGCTGTCTTCCTAGAAGAGGAAGTGAAAAGTAACTAGTCTTTGGGAACATTACTCATTGTGTAAGCCAGTGGGAAAACAGTAGCAGTTTCCAGTGCATAGGAATAGTGCAATAAGGACTACAGAGAAAAGATGTACAAATGGCTTTGCTACTTCTTGACACATAGTATTTCCTAAGCAATTGATGATAAGATGTAGTAGTTGTTTTGATGCAGTAATGATGAGCGAAAATCAATGCTTGAAGTGCGTTGGGAGCAAAAGGAAGGGAAAGCCTGTGAGGACCCTGCAAAGGCTGACCTGCTAGTGTAGTGTGAGTTGTGAAGAGGCAATCATGGGTCGCTTGGATCATGCTCTCTCTTACCCCAACGATGTAAGACTTTCAAAGAGCGGGTTCTAAAAATCCAAGATTTTTCTTTTTTTCGTTTGTTTTAGTGAATGTGTGATATTTTAAACTCTTTTGGTAAAGTGACTAAGCACTTCAAGTTCTCAGTACCCTTTTGTGGCTAGTTAGTGGGCTGTCTAAGTAGTTAGATGGCAGACTACGGCCGCTGCTCTGTTGTTTTAACGAATCATTCTTTCAGATAAACAGCGTCTAGAAGCATGACCAGGTATGTTCACTGAGCTGTAAGAGGGAGACATGGTGGGGGGAGGGTAGTCAGGAAGCTTGTAGGTGGGAAGGGTTTCCTGTTTCCAGGCAACAGCAAGGCGCTACAGACTTGAATATAAATTCATTCAGGAGAGGGCATTTTACCACCTTGCCTCCTATTAGGGACACAGACATGACTGGGAGAGAGGGTGGGGTTTAAACTTCATTTGTCAGTAGTTATCAGAAAGGCTTTTGTGTGTACTGAAAATATGGTGGGCCAGTGAGTAGGTTAGAATTGTACGATATTTTCAAAGCAGCAGCATCTACATTTGCCTTCTTTTTAGAAGCACGGGTTTCTGTGGCTTCATTTTCCTGCCAGTGTGCTGAGAGAGCCTAAGGTGCTCTTGGGCCCTAAGCTGTCTCTTTCTCTGTCTGACTCCACCTGCAGGACGGACGGGGAAGCGCAGTATGCCGCCTCCTCCCGTGGAAGTGCTTCCTCCGCGAGCCATACAGAGGTTCACAGGAGCAGAAAAGCACTCCCAACTCGACTCCCTGAACCCTTGCCATTTCCCCTCCTCCCACCAATCGCACGAAATGAAACACGGAGGTAGAACTGGAAGTGTGGCAGATGTTTGCAAGAGGCAGCTCTCTAGTTAGGATCGATTAATTTTGAGATTCTGGAGATAGGTGGCTATTTAAATTTTGAGCCCCCCCCACCGTGATTTTTATGTCTGGTGGGGTTATCTGTGGCCTAATGGACCCTCATTCTGTACTCCAGCCCCCTTGTTAGGGAGAGAAGGTCTCCGTGAACAACATGCAGAGCCTGCGATCTCTTTCTGATTGTATTTCCTCCGGAGTTGTTGATGCGAGCAGCTTTTCTCTTAAGATTTCCATTGTTTCATCTTACTGCTTGCGATTAAGTTTTCTTCAGAATCACAGTCAGATGAGTGGCCTTGCAAAGGACCTGGACAGATAGATGTAGCACTGGGGTTTCGTTCTCTGATTAGACATAGAGGTGAGGAGAGCAGGTGCTGCCCACAGCCTTCCTGGATCAGTTGTGTGTTTACCGCTTCATTAGGAGCCTGCTGTAATCGTCACTTGTCTTGTGATTTTAGGTACCTTAAAAAGACTTCCCACTTCAGGGCCACAGAAAGGCTTAAGCAAACACACAGGACCCAGGCTTTATGTGGGATCCCCTCTTGCAGTGCGTGTCCTGGGATGAATCACTTCTTGAAGGGTCTAATCTGTCTCCTTATTGTCCTCTCGGGAAAGGGTCACATTATTTAAGTGTAACTTCTGAGAGCCTGGCAGGCCTTTTCAAGGAAATGTTGATGGATGCTCTGTAGACCCTCCCATCCCAACGGACTTCTTTATGCTTCTTTCTACTTAGACACTTAACCTATGTTTAGGGAGCCTCTTTTATTACCAGAAATAAAAAGTTAAAAGAGTAATCCTCACTATTGATACGATTTGTTTCTCCCCAGTTTGAGCCCCCGGCTTTTAATCAGAGGTGGAGTTGCATCTCCCGTCCCTGCCTTCCTTCATTCATTCACTTGTTTGTGTTTAAGGATAGTAACACCCTCTCCTTATTCTCTGTAGGTTTTAAAATATGTTTCAAGATTATCACCTTCCAAGTGCTGGAATGGCAATGAGCCCTCCCCATAACTGGATTGCATTTGAAAACCTTTTTTTTTTTATTTTTTATAATTTTTCTAAAGTTTTTTTTCTTCTGTCTTTATGTAGCCACCTTTTTAACAGTGGCTTTGGTGGAGGTCCTGGTGCAGCACCAGCAGGTCTAAATTGTGGCGGGGGTGTTTTCTAAACACAACAGATAAGATTTTTTTTTTTATGTAAAATTGGTTACTTGCATTATTTTGTAGTCATTCTATCTACTTTTAATCATCTTTGAGTCTATAATTTAAATTTTATTAGTTTTATTTCATATGTAGAAGAATATAAAGACATTATAGTAGAGATGCATTGTAGGCCCATGCTTACCCCCCCTGCTCTCTGATTTTTGTCACCCTAACTTTAAACTAATGGCTCTGTTACAGTATTTTGGACTGAAGGTGGGTCTTAAATGCATTGGGGTTTCCTCACTTAATTTTTACGCTGCTTATTCTCACCAATCCCCTTCAACATGAGTTTTTAAAATTCTTTTGGATGCACAGAATTGTTTATGTATTATGCCCTCAAATTCATGCAATAAAATGTACTTAGAATTTGTTTTATTTTACTGTCAATAGCAGTAAGATTTCCTATCAGATTTAATTAGTAAATCATTGTAGTCCCTTGATGCCAGTTATATTAAATGTGAATCCTTAAATTTATCAAAAATATATTTGGTATCTAAGTATGTTATCAAGAAAAACTATTCCATGGTTTAAAAATATTAGGGAGTTTTTTAAGTATGAGTAAATGTCATGATTTGAGTCTTCTATAATTATGCAAATAAATGTTTAAGTGCAGAAAACCTAAACTCAACCTGATTCTTTTTAAAGTTGACCTGCTTAACTGTTACTCATAAATGTATTCTTAAATGAGTTTTGTTTTGTAGATATTACACTAGAAGCCATAAATCAAGTTTCTGAATTTTCAGTCAGGCTAGTGGTTTTGTTTTAAATATCTTCAATTATATTTTTATTATTGAGTTTCTGTAGAATAACTATGCTTATGCTATGGCTATTGCTGCTGTTTATGTTTGGTAGCTTGGAATAGATGAAAGAAAAATTCAATTTTTTTCACCTCTGTGTCCTAGGAAAGGAATGACTTTTCATATATATATATATATATATATATATATATTCTTTTTTTTTTTTTTTGCTTGTTTTTAGACAAGGTCTCACTATATAGTTCTGGCTGGTCCTGAACTGCATATATCTGTCTGCCTTTGTCAGTCAGTATTGGAGTTAAAGGTGTTATACCTTTACTCACTATTTGTTTGTTTGTTTTTGAGACAGTCTCAAAATTAGTAAATAGCCATGATTGGCCTTGAACATCTGGCGATCCATTGGCTCCTGAGTGCCCACATTCCTGCCTCTTTTATGGGTCTTAAATTCAGTTTCCACTTGTGACCCTTCTTACTGAGTCTGAAAAGAGTGTTCTATGTTTTTTCATCTTTCTGTCTTTAGATGCTAGCAATGTTTTAAATATACTAAATAAGTAATCACTGTGTAATTAAGCAGGGATTTTTAAAAAGTAACTTTATGAATAGAATTGTATGCCAAATTATAATTAGTGGTTTGCTAGTTCTCCTGTGTTGTGGGTATGATCAGATGATGTTTGGTTTGTATCCGCTGCATTCATATTTCATGTTTAGTATCTTGAATTAGTCGTGTTTTTTGTTTGGTCACCAGGAACTTAAGGTAAAGATTTGAGATATTCATAAATAATATAATATACTCAGAACAGGGTCAAATTTATAGAAATTATTAAATCTTATTAATCATAAACTATGTTTTCTAAGAAATACTTGTCATGTATTTTTAGAAAAGAATTATGGTATATTATTAGTGCTATTATCAGTATCTAATACAGTTTAGATCACTATTACATAGTGTTTTGCCTTATAGTGTGTGTATAAGATGATCTGAGATATTTCTGTAAAAAAAAATTCTATAACTTAAAATTTAAAGAATGAAGAAATAGTTATTTCATTGTTTGTTCAAACGCTAGATATTTTGCCTAGCTTTTTGGTTAATAAAATATTTTTATTTGTTTGCAAAAATATTTTAAGTACTTCTAAAGTGCTTTCTATAAGCAGCAAATGTTGAGCAAATTTTGAAATATTTGAAAATATTTTGAATATATTTGAAAGACGATTTGAGCAACTTTTGAGAATTTTTAGCTTACAGATATCTTGTGGAAGCTCTTAAACCATTTTTCTGTTTTGCTTAAAGTCATTTATTCTCGATTGTTTAGACAACATTTGTAAGACTAACATGTTTTTTTTATGTTCAACATATCTTTTATTCTCAAAAGTTCCCTTAGATCTCTTTTATAATCTCACTTCCCCCTTCACCTAACTGACACTTCTTTTTTTAATTTTTTTAATTTATTAATAAAGTCACATTTTGTATCTGTGTATATCCTTATTCAAGGTCCCTTCCCCCTTCCACCCCCTCCAGTCACTCTCTTCTCCTCATCTCCACATCTCCCCATCTCCTCCCCAGCATGGGCAGGAGGTCCCAAGGTCCCAATATTGCTCAGTTCAGCCTCCACTCCTAGCAGATCCAGTTTCCTCCCCCCAACATCAAGACTAAATCAGGTGTTCCTCTAGAGGGAGTGGGATCCAAGGTGTCAGTCCAAGGTGTTTCAGATTCCAAGCTGTTCAGTGGTTGTGGTTTGAATCTTGAACATACTTTGCTGTTTGCTTTTTTTGTTTAGAGTCCATTAATGAGTGAGTACATCCTCTGTTTATCTTTCTGGGTTTGTGATACCTCGCTCAGGAGGATATTCTCCAAATCCATCCATTTGCCTGCAAATTTTAGGATATCATTTTCTCTTACTGCTGAGTAGTACTCCATTGTGTACAGATGTACCACCGTTTGTTAATCCATTCTTCAGTTGAGGGGCATCTAGGTTGCTTCCAGGTTCTTGCTATTACAAGTAATACTGCTATGAACATAGTTAAGCTAATGCCTTTGGAGTACGACTATGCGTCTTGAGGGTATACGCCCAAAAGTGATATTGCTGGGTCCTTGGGGAGATTGATTCTCAATTTTCTGAGAAACTGCCATACTGCATTCCAAAGTGACTGAACAAGCTGACACTCCCACCAACAGTGGAGGAGTGTTCCCCTTGCTCTGCAACCTCTCCAGCATAGACTGTCATCTGTGTCCTTAATATTAGCCAATCTGACAGTTGTCAGGTGATATCTCAAAGTTGTTTTGATTTGCATTTCTGTGATAGCTAAAGATGTTGAGCCCTTTTTCAAGTGCCTTTCAGCTACTTGTAATTCTGCTGAGAATTCCCTTTTTAGTTCTGAACCCCATTTTTTGATTGGGTTATTCAAGGTTTTGGGCTCTAGATTCTTGAGCTCTTTATATATCTTAGAGATCAGTCCTCTATCATTTGTAGGGTTGGTGAAAATCTTTTCCCATTCTGTAGGCTGTCGTTTTGTCCTATTGACAGTGTCCTTGGCTTTACAGAAGCTTCTCAGTTTCAGGAGGCCCCACTTATTGATGTTGTGTCTGTGCCACTGGGACTAACATGTTCTTAAACTATTGTTTCTTTTCTATAGAAGCACTGAGGTTATGCCTCTAGCATTATAAGTATCCTATCCTGACAGTTAAGGAATGTACTTGAAAATTATAGCTGTCTGTAGCCAAACAACTAATATTCATTTTAAGTCAGTTTCTAGGTTTGAATGCAGTTCCTTATTTTTGTATGTAGTAGTGTCTTGCCTCAAGGCTATTGGCACCTAACTAAATATGGCTGCACATCGGTGTTGTTTGTTGCAGGGCTATAACGTTATAATGCATAGTAGTTAAATTCCAGAAGTTTACATTTTAACAGTGTCTTATTAGTGTATGTGGTATGAGTGGGTTTGTGTGAATATTAGAGCACATCTTTATGGGATCAGTGCATTCCCCTTGTATGTAGGCTCTAGGGACCAAACTCAGGTCATTATGCTTGTATGGGCAAGCACTTGGTTCAATCAGTCATTTTGCATTAAAAAAATAAAATAAAAGCTTAAAATTTAAACTTGTCAGTAAATTATGACTTATTTTTCTGCTTCCATAAATGGGATTTAATGAAGAATTGTGTTTTATTTATTTATTTATTCACTCATTCATTTAAGTGTACAGTTGCCATTGTTTCAGTTACAGGTCAGAAATGGTGGTGCAGGTGCAATGTGCCTGTTGCTTCCCTGGAGATTCCAATTCTGTTCTTTAGAAAACAGTCTGAGTTTAGTAGTTTGTCATTATCATTTGCTTATTTCCAAGGTTGTTAGCAGCTTAGTTGTATGATTTGCTACTAATTAGACAGTGAGGGCAATGTGAATTACTGCACTTATGATCACAATTAAAATTAAAATGTTATGGAGTTAAAGGGCCTGCTTTAAATATATGGGACCTGTTGCCTGTTAAATTTAGTCATACAGAGTTTCAATAGGCTTTTAGTTTATTTGTTTTTGTTCTTTGGCATTGTAGGGTTGTTCTGTATTTCAAATAATTTTGAGTCTTAGAAGCAGACCTTTTCATTAACTAGGATGATATTATGTTAGACTTGTTGGTATATCTTTTAAACTTTAAAGAATAGAAGATCTAGTAGATAAACTTTTTAACAGTTTTATAAATGACTTTTAAAAGATATACCCCCTTACTATCTATCAACAGTATAAGACAATTTGAATTAAAAAATTATTTTATGTATGTGAGTATTTTGCTTTCATGTGTGAAGTGTACCTCATGTGTGCCTGGAGCCTGTGGAGGTCAGAAATCAGAGTCAGATCCATTGGAACTGGAGTTATGGACAGTTGTGAGTTTCTGTGTGGGTGCTGGGAATTAAACTAGTTCCTCTCCAAGACCAACAAGTGTTCTTAACTGCTAAGCCAGCTCTCCAGCACCATTAGATTCTATAGTAATTAGTGAACCATTTATCACTTAAAGAGCAAATTGAATTTTAAAGTGCAAACTTTACAAGCATATATATTCTAAGTTTTCAGGTTGTAATTCCATGGTCAAGCACTTGCCTAGCACAGGTAGCCCCTGCATTAATCAGTGGGTAGGTTGAAATATTTATCTGCTGTATAGTCTCTAGTTTTGTATTTTGGGGCTAATTATCATAGGGCTGCTTTATTTTTAAAAAGGCCAAGTAAATAAATCATACTTTAAACTACACAATACCTTGTTTTCTTCCTCCTTTTATTAATAATTGATTCTTTTTTCATATAATCTAAATACAATTTCCACCCCTTCTATTCCAATTCCATCCCACTTTCTGTCTCTCATTAGAAAAGAACAGGCTTCTAAGTGATAACAACAAAACATATATGTGTATATTAGTGTAGTAGCACTTTCTCTGAGAATGCCAGCTCACAATAATGGCACAGAGACGCATTAATTATGAAAGCTTGGCTGTATCTGAGGCTTGTTCCAAACTAGTTCTTGTAATTTAAACTAACCAGTATTTTTAAATCCACAGCCTGTATTTCTACCTCATCTTCATGCTGCCCACCCTGCTTCCTCCACTTCTGGCTGACGACCCCACTTCTCTTCTTCCCAGGGGTCTGTCTCTTACCTGAAACCCTGCCTATTCTCTCCTGTCTAGATATTGGTCAGTCATTCAGCTCTTTATTAAACCAGTCACAGTGACACATCTTCACACAGTGTAAACAGATATTCCACAACATAATTAGATAAAATGAAGATCATCATATTGAAGTTGGACAAGCCAAGGCAACGGAAAAATATACGAGCCCCGAGAGAAGGCACAAAAATCAGAGACATTACCAGTTTACATGTTCAGGAGTCCTATGAAAGTATTAACTGAAAGCTCCGGTATATGTATATTCAGAGGATCTGAAGCTGTACACAGTATCTTTCTTATAATCTTGATTCAACTAATTTATAGTTAATTTGTTCTTAACATTGAAATCAAATTACTGAAGCGATACTATTTCTTTCTATTTTTAGTTTTGCATACCTTCTAGAAACAAAAACAGCTGTTCTCAGCTTAGCTTGTAAAAGTCATTCTGATAATCTTGTGTCCAAACCAGTGCTTTGGGAGCCAGGTACCACTTGCCTTTGGTCTCTTCTAGGAAGAACAATCCACATCTAGTTGTTATTAACAATTGTTACTTTTCTTTTGAGAAGGGTCTTATGTATCCCTGGTTGGCTTTGAACTCACTATGTAGACTGGGTTGGCCTTGAATTCACAGAGGTATACCTGCTTTCTGTGTGTTACTCTTCCTGTTTTTAATAATTAATTATTTTAATTCCATACATGCTTAAAAGAAAGAAAATAGAGCAATAAGGAAATATTATGAATTCAGAATGTGTCCACAAAGTTGTGTATTTACTTTTGTTTTCAAGGCTAAGTTTGAGAATCACTGCTTTTTTAAGGACTATGTAATGAATGCTTATGCAAAATGTGATAGATTCATATATTTATGAACATACTTTGGGTAGTTTTGTCTTCCTGTTCTGTTTAAAATATATTCACTTCTAAATTTTATAAAATAATTTAAAAGTAGAAATTGCATTGCTTTGGTGAGCTTTTAAGAATTGGGGGCTGGAGTGGTGGGTCAGTTGCTAAGAGCATCATCTGCTATTCTGGAGGACCTTAAGTTCACTTCCCAGCACCCACATCTGGCCCCTCACAACTGTCTCTTTCCAGCTCTGGGATAATCTTCTGACCTCTTGTGGCCACTGTGGGCACTGCCCCCAAGTGCCATGGTCACATAGACAAGCTTATTTTAAAAAAAGGAACAAGCAAATCAAGAGAAAGAATTTAGTAACATGATATAGTTTGTCTTATAATTTTAGATAATGTACACTAGAAATTGCTTTTTCACAATTCCTTAGGAGTTAGAGTCTGAGGTTTTCATTCTGCTCACTTCTGTTATTAAAGTTTTGGTTGCAGTCCCAAAGCAGAACCTGTCTCGGGGTAGATACAGAGGTCAGTCCCAGCATGGCTTTGTCAATGGGGGCGCTAGTGAGAGGATAGGAAACGGGGAATTTGGCTACACTTCAGATGAAAATTTATTAGGCCAGAAGAACTCTGTTGGAGGCTCAAGGCTCTTGCTGTTGAGTTAACAATCTAACTAGGAAAAGAAAAACTTACAGATGAAAGCTGTTATCACAATTTGAGGCCTGTCTTCCCTTCTCTCCCTCCCTCTCTCCCTCATTATCTTTTTCCCTCATTGACTAATTACTAAAATGTATTTTTTATGTGCAAGTTTAGGACTAGGAATCCCTATTTTCTGTGATTCACAGTTTTGCAAAATAAATTTGCAAAAAAAACCAACCATTCAGCACAAAAATTACTCTTTTTTGCAATGTACATCACTGGCAGGAATTATCTTTGCTTTTTTTTTCACTTGTTTATCTTTTTCTTTTCTTGAAGTCAGAAGCACTGTCTGCTTTTTCTCTTCTCTAGTTCTCAAGGAACTCTGCTGGGTTAGAATGAATGAAGGATGGTGTGATTGTTCTTACAGAGGAGGAGCTCTGAGCTGTTTGAGGTGGGGGACATAGAAGGGAGTGAGCCCACACATATGGGCTGTCAGAGCTGCAAAATGACTGGCTCTTAATCTCAAAAGTTAAGGGAAGGATCCTGGAGGATCAGGGTGGGAGTTAGTGCAAGCACAGTAATGGAGCCTGAGTTGCGTAGCCATTTTTTCCTGGAGACAAGTCAGGAGCTAAAGTGCTCCAGGGAACTGCAGGAAGAAAGGGAGTAAATGTGTGCTGTTACGTAGAGAAGTATTTTAAACTGGGTATTTGAGGTTCAAATCCTGGTTCAAAGTTCCTGAAAGCTGAGAACTTTGTTCAAATGCTTAGCTTCTCTGTGTACACCTCCCAATTATACTATTAAATACATAATATTTTTTTGTTCAGTCATTAACATTGTGTTAAATTTTTTGTAATATAAGAAAATCAGTGTTATTTTCTTAAAATAGCATTCAAGTATAAAAGGGTGGGGTAACAAGTGAGCATATATCATGATAAAGGTAGAATTCCTACCATGTGCTGGGATTTGGGGTTACTAGACAAAAACACTGAGGGTCAAAAGTGTCAGTAATGATGTGACTATGGGCCATATTTATTTCAACAGAAATCACATATCTACCAATGAAGACTTAGGACTATAAAGTCCCAGGTTAAGTAAAAATCAACATAAATTGTTTAAGATTACTGATATTTGAAAATATCAAGTAAGATAAAAAATAATGAGTTAGGAATGCTGTATTTCACCTGCCCTATCCTCCAGATTCTTTTCATGGGCTCTGGACTGACAGTTGGAAACCTGCATGGGTCTGAACTGGCACTCTGAATGTGGAATACAGTGTGTGGCTTGGGAATATTGTGGGGTCTCTGGCAGTGAGACCAAGATGAATCTGTAGTGCATGAACTGACTTTTTGGAGCCCATTCCCTATAGAGGGATACCTTGCTCAGCCTTCATATGGTGGCTGGGTTTAGTCCTGCCTCAACTTGATATGCAGACTATATTGACTCCCTCTGGGAGTCCTTACCCTCTCTGAGAAGTGGATGAGGTGTAGGGTGGGAAGAAGCTGGGGGCTAGTAGAAGGAGGGAAGGAAAGAGGATCTGTGGTTGGTATGTACAATTAAAAAAAATTAAATAAAGAAAAGAAACTGAAAAAGATAGTTATTAGGAGAAATAGAGAAAAATGAAGTTTAATCTGAATCCTGAATTATTCTCTGAATTTTCTGCTTCCTGATCCAGTGAGTGTTTTTTTTTTTTTCCCCAGATTGCCTTATCAATTGGGTTCTCTCTTCTTTCAGGTACTTATCTGACTAAAACATGACAGAAGTGGCTGTAGAGGAGATAGCTTGTATATTTGTCTTACAGAGAACCTGGGTTCATTTCACCACCCAGGGTGGATCACAACCACCTCTAGCTCCAGTTTCAGGATATCTGAAATCCTCCTTATCCTCCTTTGAACATTGTAGGCACCAGGGCCTCATGTTGTACATACACGTACATGTAGCAAAACACTCATGCACATAAACAAAAGAATCTAAAAAGAAAAATGTAACTGAAATGACAGCATGATTTATATTTCCTAGCTCTCTCAGAGTTTCACCTTTGGTTTAAATGCTCAGATAATTTCCATTGGCACTACAAGACACAGAGACACTAAGGTCTTGATGTGGTTTTTGAGTAGTGCCACCTGCCAGTTCTTTGTCAAGGTTTCAGAAATGGGGGTAAGGATATAGCACAAGGTCATGAGCTTGCTCAGAAGTGGAATTTACTCTTCGTTCCCTTTGGGAAGGTATCAGAAAGAATACTCGTACTGACTATTGTTCAGTTACAGAAATATGTCAGAATTTCTGTACCTGTTTTGAGAATCTTGGCCGTTGAATCACAAATCAGGCACACAGATGTATCTAGAGAAGGAACAGAATTTAGGAAAAGGATTTTTTCATATGAAAGTGTGATTTTCATGGTTGGCTAGCAACTTTGCTTCATATGCTATGAATTTGGCTATTTTATTGCTTTTCATAATTTCTGGGGTCTAAAATGGTTCATTTATCCTGCCTTAATTCTGTCGTCCCTGTCTTCCCCCCAAATATTGCTACACATCTATAATATGGAGTTTTGCAATTTTATATTTCAAGTATTTACTTAAAGTGAGCTTTTGTAAATATCACTGAATTCAATTTCATAAGAAACCATTCCATGGACTTTTGTCGATAGGTTGGACCTACTTAAATATGGAGATTTTAACAATCAAGTAATCACCATAGTACTTAAGTGCCTTATACCACGGCTAAACTGAGACTTCTTAAAGTGTATTTACGTAAGTGCAACTGTTAGTTTTACCCACCTAACTTTGTCATCCTTCTTTATACTACTCTGAAGTTTAAGTACAGCTCCAAGTGCCCACTTGCCTCCACATAGACCATCTATTAGTGACCATTGTGGGCCTACTTGCCTTTCTGTCTCATATCTTGAAGCTTACTGACTCATCATTTATTTCATCATCTAAAGTTGTGTCATGGGCCTATACCGAACACAAAGATTAGGGCAGATAATGGTGAGTAAACTGTTTGCAGTGTGGGGACAGGGATGCTACTCTGCAGGAGCAGTACAGTAGCTTGTGGTTGCAATGAAGTCACAGTATGCCTGTTTCAATATTTCCAGAAACCTAGTTGCTGACCTTTCATGACCTTATATTCCTAACACAACTCCAAATAATGCCTGCTCCCAGGCTTTACCCACTCTCAGGAATCATCCAATCTCCCAAAGGTTAATGACATCCCTGATAGACCACCCATCCAGTCTTGAAGAGGAAATGACACACTAAGTACCGAGCCACATCAATACTTTTTTCTCAGTGGTGCTTTATTTTAAGAATGCCTACAGATTTATCTTTTACTATGATACCCATCTAAAGAAAAAAAAGTTAAATCATTTTCCATTGAATGGAAAATCCTTTGACATTTCTCATAGGATGGTGAAGAGTCAGATAAATAATAATAATAATGATAATAATAATAATAGATCAAACCATGCTTAGAGAATTTAGGGGAACAGTGAGAGTCCATTAAAGGAAATGCCACTCATGTGGTTGGTGAGAGAAGGAAGAATCATTTAGAATTCTGCACCCTTTCCCTGCCTCCTTGCATAGTGCTGACAACTTTTCTGCATGCTAAAAGCACTGGATTTGGAACAGGAAACCTAGTTATAATTTTGACTTTACAGCTTAAATAGGTGAAATGTTGGTTCATTTTTTCTGGATCTTGGTTGTCTTTCTTTGTAAAATAGGAATAATAGTGACCTTGGTGGTTTTCTCTGGAGTACTTTTGTAAGATATGTTTGCTAAATTTCTTTTGGTAAATATTTGGATATATAAATGAGTTTTAGATGTGTCTATAACCAGAAAGGCCTTGCTAAAAGACATTTAAGATGTAGCTTCAAATATGAAACCTCTTAGTTAAAAGGATGTGGAAGAAATATTTTTCTTGGGGGAAATTATCGGATTAAAGAACAGGTAGACAGTTGATTGGCTTGCTCAGTCCAGAAAGTGCTGGCCTTGGCAGACACAAGGTCCTGTGTTTGATTTTCAGTACTCATGGTCACATGCTGACACCCACAAGCCTTGGATAGGTACAGATAAGCAGGCCCTCAGGGTTTCCTTTGCATCCAGCGTAGCCTACTTGGGGGTCTCAAGTCAGTGAGAGACTCAGTTTCAAAACACCAAGATGGACAACTCCTGAGGAACATCTAAGGTTGTTCTCCAGCCTCCATAGAAATGTGAACACAGACATGCACATTACACATATACGTGCATACCCCTGCAAACACACACACACACACACACACACACACACACACACACACACACAGAGAGAGAACATGCAAATAAGCCATATATCTACTGAGGTGGAAAAATGTCTGTCTGCATCCATCCTTCCTTCCTTCCTTTTTTTTAAATCCAAGACAGAGATTTTCTGTGTAGTGCTGGCTGTCCTGGAACTCACACTGTAGATCAGGCTGGCCTTGAACTCAGAGATCTGCCTGCCTTTGCTTCCCAAGTGCTGGGGTTAAAGTCATGTATTACCAATATGTGACTGGGAGAATATATATTTTATTAAATATAACTTATGTCTATTTTTTATAAAATATAAAAATAAGTGGACATACACAGTGTTAATACTGACTAGTACCAGCTTTCAAGAAAGAAAAGGTCAAAGGCCTCAGTAACATCTGTTTATTTCAAGATGTCTAGTAATAAAAGAAATGTTCCATTGAAGTAGAGTATTGAAAGTGATTGAAATATTTTTAGTAAGATTTCATGGAAAGAAAGGGAAATATTTGAAAATATCTGGTGATGGAATTTGTAACTTCCCAGTGAATTACATGCACATATATCTAATGCTCTTGTAATTACTTTAATACCAAAATCTTTAGGTTAAAGATTTTGATTTTATGAATATTATTTAGTTATTGTTAGTTATGCTTATAGTTTATATTAGAAATTAATTAGTTCTTCAGTTTAATATGACTTTTGTATTTGGTAAAATCTGTATGAGGCCAAAAGTGTAACCTATTACTTTTTTAACATTAAAAAAGTATACTAAGATTATCATAAGTGTTATGGCTATGGATGAATGGTAGAGCATTGATTTAGCCTGTGTAGAATCCTGTGTCCAGCGGTACACATACACACTGCACAGGCACACAGATTAAGTATAATCCAGATTAAGGCAGAAAGTGTTGTCAGCATGACATTTTTTAGTAAGTGATGGAAGTAAAAGCTACAAAAATGTTTGTAAAATCTTTGAATATATATAAACTATATAATTTTTTAAAGCTAATTATTTTTGAGAACCTTGGATTCTGCTATGTCTTTTAACACAGCATTGGTAGTTCAAGTGTGCTCTTCATTTGATCTGTGCTACTTTTAATAGTAGCAGTTAATGAATCAGACAATCTGAACATGTTTGTCTGACAGCTCATGCATGCATGCGTGCACGCACACACACATGAACACACATGAGACTGATAAATCTCTGAGGTAGTTAGTAAGTTCTAAGTGATCATGATTCCAATATGAATCTTTTGCTTGACAGTTGAATACTAGACATATACGAGGAACATTAACTATGAAATATCAGCTTAGGGCATCCTGTTTAACTTTCCCAACTTCTTGCCAGTGAAAGTAATCAGTAATCTACTAAACCTTAATCACTTGTGATTTAGCATAGCGGACTTTGAGAGCAGTTTCAGTGGCAAAGAAAATCTTGAATCTTTGTGTTAGAAAGTACTATTAAAAACTTTTCAATAGTCTTGTTTCTGAATAGAGAGGTACACAGTGGACTAGGTACTGAGATTTTATGTATGTAATGGTTCTGTTTGGTAGGGCAAATGGGGAAAGCAAACCGAATCACAGATGGGGCCATCAGTGATCTAATAGGTTATGTGCATATAGTAGTAACAGCCTGCTGTTACTGAAGACAATGGGCAAATGTGACTTTCCCTGAACCTGTAAGCAGGAAAAAGTCTGTAAGATTTAAGTTGAAGCTATAGAGAAAAATAATGTGTATTAAAAGCCCAAACACAGATACTCTCAGCAACCCAGATAATAGTTTTGCATGAATGTATAATTTAAGATTTGCAAACATCCAGATTGCAGTTTAACAGTTTAGGGGCCTCTCATACCTTAGTACTTGGAGATGTAATGCTTCTCACCATGCTTACACATATCATGATAGTTGATTAAAATGGTCATTTTACCCCAGTAGCATCAGAAGGCAGTTATTAAGTAGGCAAGGTTCATTTTTTTTTCTTTCTTTTTTTTATTTTCTTTTTTTTTCTTTATTTTATATTTAACAAAAAAAAGGTAACATGAATTTAAAATGAGGAAAAGTTAACAATAACTATGAACAGGATAAGAATCATAAGCATGGCTTATCAAGGGTGGTAATGCAAATAAGATTGCTACACATATATTTTCTTTGTGTTCAGCTTTCCCTCTGAAATTTTTTCCCATCCCTGTATATCCTTATTCAAGGTCCCTTCCCCCTCCCAACACATCTTGACATTTCTCTTTTCTGCAACTCCCCATCCCTTCGCTGGGCAGGGAGCAGACAGTCCTATGGTCCCACTGATCCAATAATGCTTGGATCAGTCACCACTCCTGGTCAAATCCAGTTTTGTCCCCCCTCCTTAAAGAATGAGTCTGGTATTCCTATAGTTGGAGTGGGGTTCCAAGGATCAGTCCAGGGTGTTTCTGATCCCAAGCTGTTCAGTGGTTGTGGTTTGCCGCTTGGGTATGTTTGGCTTTTTTTTTTTTTTTCTTGTTTGTTTGTTTAGAACCCACTAGTGAGTGAGAACATCCCCTGCTT
>PVIH01027736.1:0-16409 GCA_004025045.1 Sigmodon hispidus | reverse complement strand
TGATCAGATGTGGTGGGAGGGGGAAGAGACCTTCAATAAGGATATACAGGGATGGAAAAAAAAATTCAGAGGGAAAGCTGAACACAAAGAAAATATATGTGTAGTAATCTTATTTGCATTTCCACCCTTGATAAGCCATGCTTATGATTATTATCCTCTGTATAGTTATTGTTAACTCTTCGGCATTTTTTTTAAAATTTTTTTTACTGTTTTTTTTTTTGATAAATACAAAATAAAGAAGAAGAAGAAAAAAAAAAAGTTTCCCGGGCCCATTTGGGCCCGGAGGTTCTGACCTGGCCCGCAGCAGCTTTTTCCCCCAAGGAAGTGAATCAGACACATATTAACTTCATACTGTTCAGTCCATGTCTTAAGCACATTACTAGCTAGCTCTTTCATCTTAATTCAACCCATTTCTGTAATCTACTTGCCACATGGCCCAGCCATGGTTCATCTGGATTCCTCACATGTCTCTTCTTCTCGGGGGGGGGAGGGGAAGGGGGGGTCAGGTGGCAACTGGCTAACTCCACCCTTCTCCTACCTGCCTGTCCTCTGATCCTCCACCCACTTCTACGGCGCTCCATGTAGGCCAAACTAGTTCTTTTATTTTCAGCATACAGAGAACATTCCACCACAAAAAGTAGATGAAGGTAAGAATTCGAATAAAAGTTTAGGTGTAAAATATGTTAAAAATGGATATAACAACAATAAAAATAAAGTAAATACAAATAAGTTAAAAAAGAACCCCCAAGCTTTCTGCTTCATACTTCTAATAAAATGATGCAATCTCTCAGCTTCCATCTTCTGTCACCACATGTGATACTTACTATCTGTCACCACATGTGATACTTACTATCATGTCTCCCTGACATGGTAGACTCTCATTCCTCTGGAACAGTAAGCCCAAATAAATTCTTTCTCCTATATGTTGCTTTTGCCATGTTGTCTTATCATAGGAATAGAAACAAAACAAAACAAAGTTAATATAGTAGTTGAAGAAAGTGAATAAGCTGACTATGTCATTTTTTTGGAGAAATTTGATCATCTTTGGAACTTTGGACTAGAAAAGTGGATGAATGTTGTACTCAGAGCTCAAAGGCTGTTTCAGTAGGAGCACATAAAGGAGCAATACTGAAAGCAATGTAGACTGTGGAGATCCAGCAGAAAAGGTTTCATAGGGGAACAATGTTAGCAACTGGGCTATTGGCCATTCCTATGATTTTTTTTCAAAGCAGAGTCTGGCTCCCTTCTACCTTTGTCCTGAGAACTTGCCTGAGAGAAATTATAAAGTAATAAACTAATAACTTCAGTAGAAAAAATGTTGTGCCTGCATAGTGTTGAGTCTGTTGTATGGTCATTACTGATAATATTTATATAGGTCTACAATGAAAAATTGCAAATGGGGCAGAATGATTTATAAAATGTACAGTTTGGAGAAAAAAAGAACACTGTGAATCTTAATGTTATAGTTAAGGCATATGATGAATAAAAAGCTATATTATTAGTGATATTAACACAATAATGTGCAGGTAGTAAAGTTAGAGAGACAGAGTCATAGTGTTTTCCCTGCTTTGTTTTTGTCATGCTTTGGGCCAGTATTTCCTCACTATGCCTCCATTACCTCTGTTGGGATGGTAATGTATATTATGTGCCATTATATGTCAAAGTATATAATTTGCATTTTTTTATTTTACAGGGAATTACCATTAAGAGTCCCGAGTCCTAGACTCGGGACTTTAGACTTTTACATAGAAGACTTATAGCAAATGTTAGAGAGGATGTAGAGAAAGAAAACTTCTAATTCACTGTTAGTGGTAATGCAAATTAATACAACCATGATGGAAATCAGTTTAGAGATTCCTCAAAAACTTAAAATTCAGACTTCCACATGACTCAGATATTTCACTGCAGAGCATATGCCTAAAGAGCTCCATACCTTACTACAGAGACATTTGTATCCACAAATGCTACATATAAAAATACAGTACTACCCAGACCTAAAGAAAGATAAAGTCACAAAATCTACAAGAAAATAAATAGGCTTAGAATGCATAATGTTAAGCTGTGGTCACCCAATCTCAGAAAGAAAAAAACCCACATACATTCTCCTATGTTAGTATACAGTTCCTAGTAGCTTCTTGGAGCCCATTTTGTATAGAGGAACACCTTGCTCAGCCTTGATTCTACCGCAGGGACTGGCTTGGTCCTACCTCAACTGGATATGCCAGACGACATTGACTCACCCTTGGAGTCTTTACCCTCTCTGAGGAATGGATGGGGGGTGGAGCTGGGGAAAGCTGAGGGAGGACTAGGAAGAAGGAAGGGAGGGGGAACAGTTATGGGTATGTTAATTTTTTTAAATAAAAAAATCCAAAAAAGCAATTACCATGGTATGGGTTTTTGTATGTTGATACGAATTTGAGGTTATCTTTGTTATTTTGTTATATTTGTTATACTGTACATATATTTTTACTCTTGCTTAAGATATTTTTATATGTTGTTACAAATTTAAGGTTATTTTTATTAAAAATATTGTTCATATGTTTCTACTCTTATTCAAGGTATTATATCTATATAGCTCATTTCACAATGTAATGTAAATTTTTAATCCTTGAAAGTTATTATTAACAATTATTTAGGATAATGAAGAAATTCGGGATAGTAGTTAGTCACCTATTACAATCATACTTGTGGTCTTGTTAGGTATATTTTCAAGGTCAAGCAGAGATATAGTTTGTATAGGTGGTCTTCAAACCCTTCAGTGATCTACAGAATATGACATTTAATATGTTTTAACAACATAGAGTTCTTTTTCCCCCCATGACAATGTGACCTGTCTGATCCTGGAAGTTCCAATCTACTTCAAAGAAGATTTCAGCCATCAAAGAAACTCCATATGGAGTTGGCAGATAATGGGATCATTCCCTAAATCATGCATTCCTTGACAAAATAGATAGAGTAATTTTACTCAGAGAATCAATACATATTTACACAGGGAAGTACTTGGGGTAGGCATATTGCCAAGCACACTCATTTTACCCAGCATTCTCTGGTTAAGATGATGGCACAGTCTTGGGTATATGCAGCTCAATGTCCTAGAACATATATTTGAAAGGTTAAGATGGTGAGCAGAGACACTTTTGAACATATGTAGTTTGCATCCTAATGATGACAGGCAGAAGTTTTTTGGGAACACTTAGCTTGTTTTGAAAAGATGGCTGTCAGAAAAACTTCTGGTCTTGTTCAGCTCCTTTTACCCACAGAGGTTTTAGATGAAATCAAAGGAATTAATGAAAATGTGTGTTAATATAAGCATTTGCCTCTAAGGGTGGCTGCCCCACTTAATTGCTAAGGTTAGGACTGCTGGTCCATTTTACCTGGGACTGTGACCCTGTTTGGATTTACCTGTGGTTGTAGCTTCGGGGTGCTGACCCAGAGAAAACTGCAGTGGGGGTTTCAGACTATCTCCTACACCCCTCTGCACCATGTTCTGTTTCTCTGTGTTTTGTTGCTGCCCTGTCACCTCATTCCTGACTCCTGAAGTCCGGCTCTTCCTTCCCTTGGGTTATCAGCTCTCCTTACTCATCCTGACTTCTCATCCAGTTGCAGGAAACTTCTGATCAGCCATCTCATTGCCATCGGATTGCCACTGAACATAAATTTATTCCTAATACATAATGTATCTTGTTATAAATGATGTTATAAGATTGGATATTTTAATATCTTCTTTGGTGCTTATGTACATTGTAAAATTATCAAGATGAGTTGCCCAGTGCCATGAGGTCCAGGCATACAGAGGGCAGCTATAGCTCTGTCCCAGGACACTTGTCCTGGGCTGGCAGAAAACAACCACAACCATTAGACCCTTTTAGGCCTGATGGGTATGAGAAGAACAGTTACAGTTCCACCTCAGTTCACCTGGTCTGCACTGGCAGGAGATAACCAGGGCCTGAGAGCAGACCCATCCCACCCCTACAGCAATCAGGAGGGAGGGCACTACATCTTGCCTGTAATAAAATTACATATTACTAATGCATAATAATGCAGGGTTAGTGAGGAGGGCCCATGGGTAGGTGAACTCACCTTTCTCCTTGCTGCCTGCTGCAGTGAGTGACTTAGCTGGGCAATGTTGGAGAAAGAGCTCACACTGGTGATCTTAATGAGGGGAATCTGACAGGCTGACCAACCCAGCTACCACCCGGGCCCCAGAACTAGGGCTCTGAGATAGTTTAAAGTTAGAGTAAGTGGCTTTCTCCTTCTTTAAACCAATCATGTTAAAAATGTAAGAGATTCTGTCTCCTATCAAAAAAGCCACCTTGTGTAGGACAGAAGACAGCCAAAATATATAAGAACTATTGTTATTATAATTTTACTCCTAAGTTTATATCTCTCTTGACCTATTAAAACCTTCCTTGCATACAGTTCTCTCCTAAAACATAAATTCTCCATTTGATATTAATAATGTTTACATTTTTCACTGTAAACAACAAATTCTCCTACCAATAATCTCCAAAGTGTCCATAAAAAAATAGGGTTCCACACTACAATGGTTCTACCTGGTCTGTGATGATATTTTTAAAAACTACTGTACACCACTCTATGATTGATTTTAAATTACAAATGTTCAAGATAGTTACAAGCTAGCTTCCTATAGTTATCCATCATGCCACATCTCTACAAGAATTCCAGATGGCCTTACTTAGTACTCTAAGACTAGTTACAGATGTTTATAGTCAGTCCTTTGAGACCTAACCACTGTCTTAGTTTTTATAAGTCCCCATAACAATACTGTCTCCCACAAGTCAACAAAAACAACTCTGTAAAAAACTATGCCCCTTTACTGATAAGTTTTGTCTTCTAAGGATTATAAATAATTATCATTCTGCTAGGGTAGTTATATTTGAGTTGAGGGTAAAACAGTAAAATAGACTCAAAAATCCCTTTAAAAAGTAAATAAAACAAATATAGATAAATTATTATATCTACTCATAAACAATTATTAGTCACATATCTATAGACAATTTACACTAATATAGATTCATATATATTGATACAAGTGTAAAATTATATGTCTTTTTTGATAATTTATATATTGATACAAATTCAAATCTAAAATTATTTTGTTTGTTTAAGATAATTTATATATCAATACAAAATTAAATTTATATTTGTCATATTTTGCACATACTTCTACCTCTGTTTAAAATATTTTATACATTAATACATATTAAATATAATTGTTATTATTTCCACTATGCAATTTCTACCTCTGTTTGGTTATACTATGTTGTATGAGGTTTCTGGCCCAGACTTTCGGGCCTAAGCCTCGAGGTTCAGATCCACTTGCAGCCCCACTGCCGCTTTGCCCCAAAGAAACACAAAAGCTTATATTCATTTCATGATGATCAGCCTAGGGCCCAAGTATATAACTTGCTAACTCCTTCATCTGAATGCAACCCAACTTGTTCAGCCATGTGGCTCAGTACCTTTTCTCAGAGCAGCATTCCAACTTCTTTCCTCTGTGTCTGTCTGTGGCCTCTGGGTATCTGGCCTGCTCTGAGATGTTCCCAGAGTTTTCTTAGTCTGGTAGCCCCACCCTCACTTCCTTTCTATGTCTGGCCAATCAGCTTTTTATTAAACTAGTAGGAGGGACAAATATTTACAAGGTACCATAATCCCACTACAATGTTAGTCATAATATATATTCTGCCTCTGTTTAAGATATTTTGTACACCTCTGTTTAAGGTATTTTATATAATGATATACATTTAAAATACTCTTATCATTTGCACTATACATTTATCTTTGTTTAATGTTTATATAATTGTCATACTTAAAGTCATTACCCCAAAATTATGCACCATTTATAGATTGTCTGCTTCTACAATGTAAGCTTCAATCTTTAAGATGATAAAAATTACAGGTGCAATTACCTATGTTAGCCATGCACTAGTCATGTTGCTTAAGTCTTTCAAATATAGAGTAAAATATGTCAGAAAGACAAGAGTCTTCATAGATGTAAAGAATATGACATTTAAATGTTTTGTCATTCAAAAATTCAACTGAGAGACACAATTGCTCCTGGCAGCACCATTCCTTTCCCGGGATGGTGTTGGACATCAATGACACTCCACATAGAGTTTGTCTTCCTTGGCAGATAATGGCCTGTCAGCCAAAGAACTGCCCTTGCCTTGACTCCACACAGTAAGCATGCTGTCCAATCTAGTCAAGGAACTACTAAAACCTTCTAAGACAAAATAAGACACTTTCTCAAATACCCTGATTCTAAGAACTTCTGTCAAATATCCAAAGCCTACAGTCAAAAAAAAAAAAAAAAAAGATGCTTCAACTTTGCAAAAAAGATGTATTTAAGTATCCAGGCAACTGACTGTCACTGTCTTCTCTTACTAAATTTCAGAAGTTACTCACTCATACTTCCAGCTTACACAAGTATATTTTCCTTCTCAAGACTTTGATGAAGTTAAAGATTAGAAAGCTTCAGTTGTAATCATTTCCTGTCTCAGCTTAAAAACATTTAAGTACTAGATTCATATTATTCAAAATAAACAGCTTTACAGCAATCTCTGTATCTTGCCATGCATCAATATTCTAGACATTTAATATATGTTTTGTGTTTGTTGTTCTTATAGTTGCAGCTTTATTTCGTTTATGTCATTGCCTCCACTTTCCCTCTATTGGACAGTGCTTGATAATTGTTTCATTGTATCTACCTATCTATCTGTCTGTCAATCTGTATATATACATATATATATGTGTGTGTGTGTGTGTGTGTGTGTGTGTGTGTATAAAGCTTTCTTATTAAGACAAAAGGAAGAGATGTAATGGGATTCAGCACCTCCCTGACCTAACGGCTTGGGCCAGTGCAGGTTTGGGGTTCACCTATAAACTTCAAAGCTGTAGCCTTAAGGCATGGCCAAAATAGCTTAAAGTTCTGCACCATGAAGACAGCTCTCTCAGCTTGTCCTCTGCCTGGAAGGAAGATCCGTTGTGGAGAAATGGATCCTTTATCAATCTCCTGTATTTATATTGTAAGTTGCTTGAATAAATATTGACTCTAATATTGTATCTCCTTGTGATAATTATTTGAGCTTAATACTCAGGTCACAATCTACCTCATCTATAAAATGCTGGAGCATGTGAAGGAGCTGGACCTGCAGATCCAAAGTCACAGGATCTGTGTGTCACAAGGCAGGGCCTGGTACTGAGGGTATAGCAGAAGCCAGAGGCCTTGGTTACTCATTGCAATGAACACTTGCACATAAAGATATATGGACTAAAGGGTAACTGTGTGACTCACTGGACCTCCCTATAGCCTCCATGCTGAGACTTTTTTTCTTCTTTTGTATGTTGGTTTTCATTTTATCTCTTTTCTATTTTATTTTATTTTGTGGGGGAAGTTGTGAGGGCAGAGGGTGGACATGAAGGGGCAGGAAGATGAATAGGGTCAGCATGCATGATGTAAAATCCACAAAGAATCAAAAAAGAAAAATTCTAAAAAGATTACCAAAATCTAGGTGTTATTAAGATTATTGCTTATGTTTAGGTGCTTTTGACTACATATGACCCTTCTTAACAGTGTCAAAGTTCACTTAAGTTTATGTTAAATTCTTTCAAATGATAACTTTATAAGAAAACATTTAAAGTGATTTTAGTACATTTAATACCCTATTCATGCATACAGAAAGATATATAGCTGTGTGTCTGATCTTTGTGTGTTATGTAAAAGGTTGCAGTTAAAGAATACAATTCCAATACATGCAAAATGGACAACAAATGCTTTCTGCTCATTGTATCTTTACTATTTACATTATCTAAAGTGGCAGTTGAAATCTTTTGACGTTTCTTCTATTTTAATCTGTACCACTCAGCCCAAACAAACAGAAACAAACAAACAAAACACAAATCTCCAACTCTTCTACCATTTGTTTATGCCCTGCTCTTTAGAACTGTGATCTCTATATTTTTTCCTTGACAAAATAAATATTTCATTACTGTACATATGAGATGCACTTATATACCAGAAAATGAGTCAGTTTCTGGTTACTTATATTTCTTTTTTTTACTCTTATTAAATATATATTTAAAATATATAAAAGTGAATGAGTTCCATAACTGTAAAGGCATTTCAGCTAAATAAATAGGAAGGAAGCAAAACTATTATACCTTAAAAGGGAAGAAATAATATTATGTAGATAAAAAGTTTCATTAGTGTCCAGGGACATTCAAATTAATGCTACAATAATAGACACTTTAGTGTTTTCCTATTTGCTAAAAACAGAAGAAGCCTGAGAGCACTAAATGCTGATGAACTGAGAAATATGGAATACTACTGTATAAATATTAAAACTTGAAACCAGAACACTCATCTAGTTCTTTTCCTAGATATATCCAGGAAATTCTTTATTTCCCCAGAACATGTGACATAATATAATGTTAATCAGCAGGATTTTAGATGAACAGAGTATGTTCACACTAGAATCTTAGATAGTAGAAATGAGTCAATCATAGCTATCATGTACATAAACAAGTCTTTTAAAAATATGACAAAGCATCAGATCATGATTGTCACATAGAACAACGTATTAGTATAAAGCACCAAACCAAAACCTAGATCAAAACAACCCAGCAACACGTTCAGGGGTATAGATATGACATATTTTTTAATAAATAGCAAATAAATACTAAAACAACACTTATTATAGGCCTGAAAAATCTGAGTAAAAAGAAGCAAAATTGAGAAGCAAAGTATATGATATATAATTGCATAGACTGATATGGTTATTTAAGTTGGGCAGTTGTTTCTAGAATGGTATTGTTATTCAAAATTTGTATAGATGCTCAAAATACCCTTTTGTACAGTTATGTATTCTGGAATACAAGATTGATGTGCTGGCTAGTTTCTTGTCAATTTGGCACAAACTAGTGTCATGTGAGAGGAAGAAACCTCTACTAAGAAAATGCCTTCAAAAGATAAGACTGTTTTTTTAAGAAATCCTATATGGCATTTTCTTAAATCGTCCGTTATATGAAATGTCTCACTGTGGGTGAGGCCACTCCTGGGCTGGTGGTATTGGTTTCTATAAGGAAGCTATTTCTTATAAGATGTCTAAACTCATGATTGTGTAAGTGCTGTTGATAATGTAGGTGGTAGCCCATTCTGACCATCACATGTACAAACCACAAGTTGAATGTTTAAGTGATATTTTATTCAGAGAGTGAGGAGTATAAGAAGATAATCAGCTATGGTCCTAAAGATCTGTCTCCCATCTCTTTAGCCAGCAGACTTTATAGGAAGGGGAAGCAGAAACAGTTAGTCATTCCAGACTTTGGTCACCTCTCTGGTCAGGTGGTCAGTCTTGTCTCTGAGATTTGTGTTGTTGTTTTTCCTTATCATCTCCTTGGAGTAGGGGAAGGTTCGCAAACTCCAGGGCGATTAAATTTTGAATTCTCCTCCAGCCAGTCATCTGGATACCATCTAGATTAAAGGTTAAAGCAGAGCAAACAAACCATTAGCAATGTGTACAGGTGATCTCTTCTTACAGAATAAAGTACAAGTGTGTCATGTAATTTGCTGTGCCCTTAACATTGTGTCCCTATCAGAGCTGTTATCCTATTAAACCAAAGATTCAAGATCGGAAGCTGAGAACTGGAGAGCTAGCTTAGTGCTTAAGAGTGTTTGCCGCTCTTCCAGGACCTTGCTTTGGTTCCCAGCGCCCACTTTGGACTGCTTACAACTGACTGTGACTGTAGCTCTCAGGGATCTAATGCCCTGCTTTTTGGCTTCCCTGGGCACCTTCACACATCTTCTCTAACCGGTTTATAGATTTGGAACTAAGACATTGAGGAGGAGAGTAGAAATCTGTCCCCAAACCATTCCATTGTCCCTGATTAAGACCTAGTTGATGAGGGCTGGCAGTGGTCAGTGATGACTGCTTCTTAACGTGAAGGGGGACCTGAGTTCATTTCCTGAGCCACAAAACAATCTTTAAAGTGTAGAACCTTGGGTTTATTGTTGTTATATTTGTGTGTGTGTATGTGTGTGTGTGTGTGTGTACTTGTGTATGTGTGCACAGATGTGGGAGGGTACATGTGAAGGTCAGAGGATAGTTTTGTGGAGTTGATTCTCTCTGGCCACCCTTACCTGGGTTCTGGGGACAGAATCTAGGTCACTAGTCTTGTGCAACGAATTCATTTACTTGCTATTTAGAAGGCTTCTGGGTTGTTCTTCTGTCCAATGATGCCACTTATCATTGCCTTTAAAAATTTGTGTTCAGTCCTTTTGTATATAAGCCCCCTAAAATGTAGTTTGTTAGAAGAATTTACTAAGCTGGTGTTAGTGGTGTTACCTCTCCAGCCTCTGAGCTCTGATGGCAGACAACTCCTGTAAAGCTAACTTCCTCCTCTCCCCTCCCCCTCCTCTCCTCCCTCCTCCCCTCCCCTTCTTCTCTTCTCTCTCCATCATCCCTCCCACTTCTTGACACTTATTTCTTTGAAGTTCTGGAGGCTAGAATCTGAAATCAAGGTACCAGCAGGGGTGGGTCCTTCTAGAAGTCTGGAGGAGACAATAGACTCCAACCCCCTTTCTCAGCTCCTAGTGTCCTCAGGCATTCCTCGGGTTGGACTGTATCGTTCCAGTCTCTGCATCTATTGTGAGTTGATTCTTTTTAAAGAAATTATATGAAAATGACTAACAATATTTATGATGTGGTTATCAGAACTGACCAAACACCATAGTCAGGGAGCCTTACCTGAAGTGAAGGTACAAGACTGGGAATTTTAGCACAAGCCACACTTGATATAAATAAAGACATTTCTTACAAATTTTTATTTTAAATATAGGGTAATACCATTTCAGAAAGAGAAAAAAGAAACCAAACACTTTTAAACATAAAATTATGCTTTATAAAAATGAAATAAAAAATAAAAATAACCTTCTCAGGACTATTCCTAAACTTAAAGCTAAAAAGATTGCCCACACTAAAATAGATATTAAAATATTTTTATTATTTATACTTATGTGTGTGCCTGCCACCAAAACCAGTAACACATGAGAGGTTCTTACATATTACCAAGTTCTGCTGCTGCCCTTCCAGATGCAGCTCTGCTCCCTCTGGAGCACAGTGTCTGTGTGTCAACTCTGAGAAAATACTCCCAGCAGACTGTGGTGTCTAAGGTGAATGGGTTAGCTGCCCAGAAGGAAGAAGTGAGACTAGCTGCGGCTTCCTGAGTCTTTGGTGTTCTGGTACCACGTGTCAACTACAGGTAAAGGTTGAACAAGCTGTCCAACGTCCTTTTTCTCTGTACTGTGCTAACTCACATAAACATCTCTCTGGGAATTTAAGATATATTGAGAGACTTGTTCAGAATGTCCTAAGATGCTGTTTCATGTGTAGATAATAACATGTAGCATGACACACTCCGTCTTATCCCTGTTATAAGAAGGAGCACATCATGGTGATCAGAGGTCCAAACCATTAAACTTTCAAGTCTCTAAGCATTTTTTCAGCCCCTTCCTGTGTGGATGCTCACTGAATGTTAACATGGCATATACCTGGTGCTGGGCTTTGCTTCAGGGCTTATGACAGAAATAAAGAGGAGCAGGTGGTTGTTTTTTAGCTCAGTATTTGTCTTGGTATAAAAGATCTGTTTCACACAGGTTGGTAGAAAAGCATACCTTGATTTTTCTCAGTGATGCAATATAATAAGAGTATAGGTGATTGCAGTCCCTGTAGTCTGCAGAGGATTTGTGTAGAAAACATTTTAATTTATGATGCTTGAAAATTGCAAATTTATAACATCAATTTAGAGCACTAATTAAAAATGGGACCGTATAGGAGAGTTTTCAAAGACTCCAGTCCTTTGTTACAGCAAAGATTTCTTTTTACATTTTTCTTTGCTATTTATTACTGTTTTTATTATTTAAAACAATTTTGAAATTTAAATTTATTTTGACCATATTATTCCCATCTGCCAACTCCTTCCAGATCCTTTTCCTCCACCCCACCCAACTTTAAGTTTTTTCTCAAAGAAAGAACAATAGCTCAATACAACCCCCCAACCAAGAACATAAAGTAAAACAACATCCACCAAAAAAACTCCAGACACCAAACTATAACCAAATAAAAGCACACAAAAAACTACTCATGAACATGAGGCCTATCCTGAAGGAGAAAACTGGTTTTTCCTTTCCCAGTAGGAATAAATGATAGTTTATTTGTTAACCTTTATCCTAGTGACTAAGATTTCATTCATTCATTTAAACATATAGCAAAATAAACGATAAAACAAAAATTATCATAAGGAAGTTAGACAAGACAAACCAACAGAAGAAAAAAAGCCCAAGAGAAAGCACAAAAATCAGAGACTCACTCAGGAATCCCATAAAAACACTCAACCCGAAGCCGCAATATATACTCAGAGGACCTGGTGCAAACCCGTGCAGGCCCTGTGCATGTTGCTTTGGCCTTTGTGAATTCCTATGATCTTTCTCTTGTTGACTTATCAGGACCTGTTTTCTTAGTGTTCTCCACCCTCTATGGCTCTTACACTCTTTCTGCCTCCTCTTCTACAGGCTTCCCTGAGCTCTGAGAGGAGGGATTTGATGGAGACATCTCATTCAGGGTAGAGAGTTCCAAGGTCTCTCACTCTCTGCATTGTCTAATTATGGGCTTCTATATTTGTTTCTACCAGCTGCAAGAGAAAGTTTCTCTGATGATGGCTGACCAAGGTACTGATTTATTAATATGGCAAAATGTTATGAGGAATTATTTCATTACTACATTTTTTCCTTTTTTTTTTTAGATAAGATTTATTTGGTGCCAGGAGACATTCTTGGCTTTGAGTAGGTCCAGCAGAACATGTAAGGAGTTGGCAAAGAGAGGAATGAGTCAGATAAGATAGTTGGGAGAATCTTGCAGCCTGACTGATTAGCAACCAGATTGTGTCTTTATTTATACAGAATTCAGTAAACAGGGATGGATTCATGTTACTCCAAATCATAGATCATATCATTTTTGTTTCTGAATATGTGTTTGATTTCCTCTTGCTCATCTTTTAGTCATCATTAATAAATTATGATGAATTGAATTATTTCCAATCATTTTTCCTCAAGTTTTGACATTATTGATAGTTATTCTTACTCATTAATCTCATAACCCAAATTTTTAAGAATATAGAGTTATATAACATCCAGTTCTCAGGCTAATAGCTTTTGTGGTTACAAGGACATTAGACCAAAACAAAATCTTCAAGCTAGCCTGGGCATAATTGCAATAATTGCATATTCCCAAGCAGTGTATTATTAACTCTCAATGTTCAGAGTGTCCAAGAAAAATCCTCAGGTCAAAGCTGCTGCAGTTATTATTTAAATTATGAAATAATACAATGTTTACATTTTGTATCTTTATGGAATTTGTCTATATGTCTAATCTTGACATTATGCTGTCCCTTAGTCATATGATACTACAGTGGCTCTGTATGTGCTGACTTTTTTTTTTTTAAGAAATCAAGGACCTGGCATCTCATTATTTTACTTTCTTTTCACTTCATACTTTGCTCATCAATATAAGTCTCTGTGTAGGGCAAAGGTAACTTCAGCTAATATAACTTTGTTGATGTATATGTCACATAATTGCCTCTGTGTGTGTGTGTGTGTGTGTGTGTGTGTGTGTGTGTGTGTGTGTGTAGTGGGAAGAGGCTTGCAATCTGAACTGTGGCCAACTCCTCTACCTACCGAATCTTGCTGACCTTTTTAAGTTTACTTTATTTTGAATATCTTGTATTTACACAGGGACAGATGTTTCAAGAATATCTCATAGCCTAAGAAAGAGACCTCTGACTGCTTTGTCTGTGTTACAACCTCCAAGGTGTAAGGAAGACCTTCATGTAGATAAAGTCAGCTCCCTAAAAGCAGGAGAAATAGTATGTTCAGGACTTTCCTGGGGGACGCTTAGGAGCAGCATTCCTTGGAAAAAGCATACATGATTCATAAGAAAATTTCCATAAGTCCAATATACCCAAATTGTACAAATATTAAAAGTGCCCCAAGAACGCAACAGGTGGAGATGAAAATCAAAGGTGACAATGGCTGCCATCATGCGGCTCAGCTTTGCTAGATCTTTGTCAAGCAGCTGTGCTGGCTTTATGACTTTTGCTGTTCCCATCAGATATGGCTGTGCCAAATTGGTTTTACCTTCAGTTCTTGGACTATCCAGTCTCAGGTCACCCAAGCAGTTTGGGGTATAAAGTTTTGGGTAAGGCCCATCTCATGGAGTAGGCCTTATGTCAAGCCAGTTATTAACTGGTTACTCTAACATGCTTTGTGGCACCATTGCCCTAGAATATCTTGCATCTTTATAGATAAAGCATTTGTGGCTTGCTTTGTGTTTATGATTCTCTTTTGATAGAGTTCAAAATACCTACTGGAATCAAAGATGCTGGAACTTAGAGATGAAAGCTCTATGTAGGCAGCAGTTCTATATCTCCATATTTGATGAGTTGTGTAGATTTTGTCTTCAACAGTATGACATTTCAGCTACCTTTCTCATATAGTCTAAAGCTCACCTATTTAGGTGGAGCACACACACATCTTATAGAATAGTAAGTTTTCCTATAAAATCCATATTTTTATTTGTTTATAATATATTCATTTTATTTTTGTGGTTTGAATATTTGACTGCATGTATGTGTGTGCCTTGTACCAGTGGAGGTAAAAGAAAAGTGTCAGATTTCTAAACATGGGTGGTTGTGAGCTAATTGAGACTGTGGGTGCTGAGAACCAAATCTGGGTTCCCTGGAAGATCAACAAGTACTCTTAACTGCTGAGTCATCTTCCTAGACCTGAGCCTATTTTTTTTTTTTTTTAGTTTTATAGTGTCATTTTGCAAACTAATGTAAATAGTAAATCAATCTCATTGTTACACCAAAAGAACTATCTGATGAAGCAATAAACTATAATGATTTTATTGGAAGTCTCTTTTTTGTTTGCCAACATGATAGTTTTTATTAATTATTTGGGAATTTCATACAATGAAATTTCATATCACACTTGCTTCCCATTCCTCCCAGGTCCACCCTCTCTCTTACCCTTGTGCCCCTCCAAACACCTTCCCCTAAACCACTAAGTTCAACTGGTGTTGTTATATGCTCACTGGAGCATGGTCAAACTCTCAATGGCTAACTCCTTAAAGATAACTGAGTCCTCCATACCTCCCAGAAGTCATTAGCTCTAAAGAGCTACAAACTCAGCATCTTTATCACAAAATTTAAGGATTCTCTTCAATATTTTCAAGTCTGGACATTTTTTGGGGGGGGTTGGGGCAGAGAGGTTTGTAAGAAGCCTTCAGTGTTTCTCATTCTCAGTTATGAATCTGCAGTCATCGATAGCACAGCAAAAGATTCCTGCCTGCCCATAGCAGCCAGTGATGGTCAGATCATGGTCATCAACTTGGTTTCCAGGGGCAGCAGGGATTACTGGAGTTTTTTGAGGAGGCTTACCTCAGAAATAAACCTAGAACCTCCTTCTGACTACCCAGGATTCTGTGCTCTCCTTATAGGAACATTCCTTGGGTCAATCTGTGAATTCCCCTTCAGTGCTGCTCAAAAGGCACTAGGTTAGCCCCATGTGTACCCTCTTAGTTAATTTCACTTAGTGTGCCTCAGGCTAATGTGCTAAATATGGCTTAGCCCCATTTAACAAATCTTTGCCAATATTCTGAGTTTTCTTTGGTATATCATGAATGATTTCCAAGGTTCCAAGCAATAAAAGCCTAACGTGGTAAGGAAATTTCTTGGCTTATATAAATAAATGGGTTAAAGTTATTTGGAACTATTGGTGAAGTTTGATCTAGGAGTTCAAACAATGCAATCGGTGGCTATGATCTGAATGAGTTTCCTAGGGGTTTATGTGTTACAAGTTACTATGGTGGTTCTCTTAAGAGGTAGTGGGACCTTTTTTTTTTTCTTCTTTATTTTGTATTTATCAAAAAAACAGTAAAAAGAATTTAAAAATGCCGAAGAGTTAACAATAACTATACAGAGGATAATAATCATAAGCATGGCTTATCAAGGGTGGAAATGCAAATAAGATTATTACACATATATCTTCTTTGTGTTCAGCTTTCCCTCTGAATTTTTTTTCCCATCCCTGTATATCCTTATTGAAGGTCTCTTCCCCCTCCCACCACATCTGGTTATTTTTCTTCTCTGCAACTCCCCATCCCCTCCCTTGGCAGGGAGCAGACAGTCCTATGGTCACACTGGCCCAATAATGCTTGGATCAGTCTTCACTCCCGGCCAAATCCAGTTTTGTCCCCCCTCCCTCAAGAGTGAGTCAGGTGTTCCTATAGATGGACTGGGGTTTGAAGGGTCAGTCCAGGGTGTTTCTGATCCCA